>CAUYRT010096743.1:0-24085 GCA_963574885.1 Lepilemur ruficaudatus
ATAAAGCATATTGGAAATTAGAAAATAAAACTATAATAGTAATAAATGTAACAATAATCCATGGGTTAAGCTACTGTGGTACTACAACAAAATTTTCAAGCTCGCTTTTTTTTTTTCAATTGTGACTGAGTAGTACTGCACACATCTCTTGTATTATCCTGGATAGAGCTGGAGCCCATTCTACTAAGTGACGTATCACAAGAATGGAAAAACAAGCACCACATTTACTCACCATCAAATTGATATTAATTGATCAACACTTATGTGCACATTTGGTAGTAACAGTCATCAGGTGTTGGGCAGGTGGGAGTGGAGGAGGATAGGATGAGTATATGCATACCTAATGGGTAAAGTGCACACTGTCTGGGGGATGGACATGCTTGTAGCTCTGACTTGGGTGGCGCAAAGGCAATATATGTAACCTAAACATTTGTACCCCCATAATAGTCTGAAACAAAAATAAATAAATAAATAACTATTAAAAAATCCAAATGTGAAAACCAATTACCTAAGCATTTGAACTAAGGAATTAAAAATGAACAGTATGATACAAAAACGTAAATGAAAATAATGAAGATAGAAGTAGTAATTAATGACAAAGAAAAAAAGGCACAATAGAGAAGACTGTTCAAGGCAAAACTTACTGCTTGAAAAGATTATTAAAATCTATAAGCTCTAGAGAGAGTATTCACAATCATAAAAGAAGAAACAAAAATAATAAGAATAATAGGGTGACAAAATTATAGATCCAATAAAGATTTAAAACCTAATTAGGGAATATTATAAACAACCTTGTGACAATAAATTTGAAAACTGAGACAAGATAGATGCTTTTACATACAAAGAAAACATTATTCTCACTCAAAAATAAATAGAAGTCCCAAATACATCTAAAACTGGATTCTAGACCTAGAACTGGATACCAAAATTTACATGGTAGAAAGGGTCACAATTAGCCAAATTAAATTTTTAAAAAAAATTCTTGGGGGAACTTGCCCTATCTAATCATTATGGCAGTGTGGTAGTCATAAGTGTGATATTGATACAGAAATGGAAAAATAGACCAAAGGAAGATAATTGAAAGGTCAGAAAAAAAGAACAGTAGATATATAGACATAGGATCTTACTATGTAACACAGATGACAATGAAGATCCCTTGGGACAAGATGGACTCTTCAAGAATGATGCCTGGGAAAAGGCTATTCCAAAAAGAAAAAACAAAATTGGATATTTCCTACCAAAGCCAAAAATTTGTATTTATAGTTGTAGTTTAAAGACCTAAATATAAAAAGGGGTAAAATAAATAAAAAGGGGTAGAAATAAATATCACAGCATATTCATAAGAATTCTTGGTAAAGAAACATTACTTCAACAAAATATAAAAATTACAAAACACTAATAAAAATTGATAAAATTGATCATGTTTAATTTATACACTTCTATGACTTAAATGATTCTGCTAAAAAGTGAAAATACAAATCATTGGCTAAAAAATACAATCTATGTAACACATATTACCCACTAAACATCAGTTTCCAAAATATATCAAGACTACTTAGAAATCAATAAAATATAGGCAAATCAATGGTAAATGATCAAAAGATATTAAGAAGAAATTGATAAAGAGGAAACTATAAGAGTCGATAAAAAAGGAAAAATTACTGAACTCCCTTAATAATAGAGAAATTAACATTAAGACCATTATGAGACACTGTTTTACACCTACGAGGCTGGCAATAATATAAAAGTATGATAATGTCAAATAATTGCAAGTAGGTGGAACTATGGAAATTATACATTCTGGTGAGAATTTAAATTGATTTATAACATTTTAGGGAGTAATTTGACATTACATAGTAAATATGCAAACTCCTAGATATAATCTAAAGAAACTTTTGCGTAAGAAGACCAATACAAGAATATTTATAACAGTATTAGTTCTCATAGCAAAATAAATTCATAATAGTATTAGATTTCATATGAAAAATATTATCCCTCTATGGAAGAATGGAAAAATAAATTATAACATATTCATGATTGATTATTGTATAGCACTGGAAATAAGTTAGATCTATAAATGTCAAAATTTATAAACTTTATAAAATATTGTTATGCCAAAATGTTGCAATACAATGCATATATTACCATTTTATTTTTGTGTGTATTAAAACTTGCATATCAACATTGTACATGGTTTAAGGAGACTATATATATATTATATATATGTTAATAATCTAAAGCAAATTGCAGAAAATAGTTACCCTCAGGAAAAAAAATATTGAGACGCAGGTGAGAGGGTACCTAGGAGACTTTAACAGAATTTATAATGTTTTATTTTATTAAGTATATATTGGGCACATGAATGTTGTTATTCTTTTTGTGTGTGAGAAATAATTTCTAATGTGTTAAGAAATAGGGAGAACAATCAGACTACCATGTTTCAATGTCTGCTCATGTTAAGAAGTTGAAAAAAACAATTGTGTGGATTGATAATGATGATTAACTGACAGCTAGGAAAATGGACACTGATCTTCAAAGTATCTGAATATAATTAAATTCATTTAAACTTAACATTATTCCAAACATAATTTTTTAAATTAAATACAGTAATAATATATTAGTCACTGTCACTTATGTGTTTTTCATGAATGTAGATTACAAAGGTCAGATGTTATAACTTCCCAGAACCCATAACAAGCTATTTCATCAATAACACGAAGTGTAATTGTTTTATAATAGCTGAATCATCCTTTTTTTTTACAAATTATTCTCTTCTTTCTCCAAGCTACTGATTGATTTTTCTCATCATTTGGTGTCCTCTTGGTCCTTTGACTAACATGCAATGAATTTTCTGTCATTTCTGCATCATTTACACATTAACCTACTTGTCGGCCTCATCCAACTATTTTGAAACATTTGCATTAATAATGTTGACTGTGATAGAAGAGGGAATATCCATCACTCTTTCAAGAATTTAAGGTAACATGAGTTGAGAAATTTATTGTATACCATTAGGCACTTTATCATATAACACTTCATAATACCTTAATATACTTCTCCAAAAAGCATTCATGCTGGACACCTCCCAATTCTCAGCAACCACTATTGCAAAAATTTCATGGAGTAAAACAGGAAATACACAGCACCACTGATGAAGTGTTCTTGCTGCAAAAATATTGCAGCTGAGTTGACTCATACCTTTAGCTTTAATATTAGTTTACAGGAAACAGCAAGTATAGAAGGTCAAGTTAAACTTCACTGAAAGGAAACAATCAGCCAAATCCAGATTGTGGGACATTCTACAGGACATATAACCTGGCTTCTTCAACAATAATATCACAAAAAACAAAGATGGAGTTTCTTAAAAACCTCTTAACAGATGTAATAATTAAAGCAATGGGAAGCCATCTTTGGATTGGTTTAAAATAAATTAAATGTTGGGAAAAAATCATTGAGGCAATCAAGAAAAGCAGAATATGGACTGGTTATTATATGATATTAAGATGTTTTAATTTATTTTTTAAATGAAATAATGGCATGATGGTTATCAAAAATAAAAATATTGTTATCACTAAGAGATAATACCAAAGCAAATGGACCTTTGGAAATTGCTTTAAGCTCCTACTAAATTAGCTCTGATTCTTTAAGTTAATTTTATCATCTACAAACTACATTATCTCATTATAAGTATAAAAAATGTTATTTTGGATCTCCTTAAGATCTTGCACAATGCTATATGCATGTAAGACATTGGAAAATACTAAATGAATAAATGGGAAAAACAATTTTGATAGTTGGTAAATAAAGCTCTTGTTTTTAAACAACAGGCATGCACACACATGTGCATACACACACACATATATATTCAAAGTCCCCGGAATAATGACATTCACAATACCATAATTCCTTCTTATATGAAACTATGGTTTATCAAAAACAGAATACACACAAAATAAGGAGGGCAAACATTAAGCAAGAAACATCAAAAATAAATAATGCTGTTAAACTAACATTAAAGTTTTTAGATTTGTATATATATTCTACTAAGCAATTTCCAAATATGACTTTTCCCATGCCTCCGTGCCACACCTGAACATCATAGCTAGCCTATTCAAACTGTGAGGTAAAGATATCTAACTCTGGTATATGCTGGTTATTAACCTATTATCTTGCAGTGCAAAGCCCACCTTTATTTTAGAACCTCCTTTTTATACGATTCTGCAAACTATCTTCGTCAGTTGGCATTCCGTCCCATTACAATAATTGCAGAAACAAAGTGGAGACTGTAGCACAAGCAAAGGGACTTCCTGCTTTCCAGTCACTCTGTGTGTGTTGTTTCAGCAGCAGACAGCAACTGCCTTTGCCTGCAGCTTTTTTCTATACTCAGACCTCAGGTTTGCTGTATCTTCTTACCAATTAGAATACTAACCACACTGCAGGCTCCCACTCCCTGGTCTGGGACTCGCTGTGTGTTCAGACCTTGAACCTGGGTGACGTAAGTACCCGTCAGGCCTTGCTCTTTCTTCGGAAGACCAAACACCTCTTACTTGTTGCTCCCCATGTCTCTGCTTCCACACTATATTGTTGGATACCCATTTTGCTGCTCCTAGATTTAGTTAATTCCATCTATCTCCACTTCCTTCATCTGCCCTAAAGGTGACTGCAGCTTCCTGCAGTGATGAATCACAAGATTTCTTCAGAGTTCTCTTCTCTGCTCCTTCAGACTTCCAACATCAAGGAAAACAAATTCCCTTTGTTTGAAATGTTTAGTCTGTTTACCCAACTGGACCTGAGTAACACACGTTCCAAAATGAGGATCTTAGCACATATTGAAATCCTCTATTTTATGAGATTATTTTTCAAATGGTCAAAGCAATACAATACTGGCATGAAGTAGGTGGCAAATACTGCTAGCCTCAAACCAAGAAACTCTTCTGCTAGATTTTGAGTGCAGGAAAAAGACTGAAGGAAGGACTAACAACAACAATAAGAAACTCTGTGGTTTGGGGTTGACATAGGAAACTCTGAATCCTTTCTAGTGAAAGCATAATATGGGTCATCACTCTATGACTGGTGGGACAAATTGGTTTGGTGTCTGCTTTTGTTAATAAAGTTTTATTGGAACATAGTCACACTCATTTGTCTATATATTGTCTATAGCTGCTGTTTTATTATAAAGAGGTGAGTAACTGTGATAGAAACTACAGGAAACACTTAAAATGCATATTATTTGGGCCTTTAATAGAAAAAGTTTTGCCCAAATGAGATGCTAGATTGAAGGGCAAATATGGTGCCATTTGTATTGAACAGAATTGGACTCCAATATTAATTCTAAATATTACAACAGATGCAAGAATCCACACAGATTAGATACTGCACCATGTCATTCACTCCAGGTTTTATTTGGAGGCAGGTGCAAGCAGACTGTATATCAGAGACAGAGGTCACTGCTATAAGAAGCTGCTAATGAGGGAGGTCATGACATTCCAAGAAGAAAAATACCAATAAACCACATGATTACCACAGAAAATAAAACAGATACAACAGCTATGAGAGAGATTGCACAGGCAATTGAAGATTTAAATTGGCAAAGTGAAGCTAAACTTTTTCCATCTCCCTTGTCATGAAAAATTTAAACAACTCAACACAATCTCCAAGAGAATTCCCCATAGTGTGAAAAATAGTCATCCATCTGTAAGAATAAGAAAGTACTTGTTCACTGGGCATGTGAATAGATTTAACAGTTGAAAAAAGGGGACCAATCTTTGAACTCTATACCAATATCCTCTTAGAAATAGACTTACAATGTGAAAAGCTAAAATTATGTGGTGTTTTTAATTGGCACTCTCAAAGTAACTTAGGAGAGTATTTTGTGTGTATATGCAGATATAAACGTGCAGATATCAAATAACAGAGTAGGCGGGTATGTAAAGGCAATACTCCAAGATGGGGAAAATTTATTCAGAGGGAAAGATTGTCCTATTTAAAAGCACAGTGGAGGCAGTAAATAGCAGATCACAAATTGCAGGAAACTCAATTAATTCATGCAAGGAATTCTGCTAGAATTTAGATTTAAAAGATTCAAAGAGGAGATCTCCTCTTACAATCTTTCTCATCTTAGTTAACATCACCTTTCTTCAGTTGCTCAAGGCCAAAATCTAAAAGTCATTGATTTTTCTCTTCCCTTCAACTCTATAAATAATTCATCCATCCATTGTGCCTGCATTTATCTGTAAATCCCTATCATCTTCAGTCTCTTCCTCCAACCTGCCTCACCGGTTCAGGGCAATGTTATCTCTCACCCCAACTGAGATGGAAACCTCCTTGCAGAAACCTCCTTGCAGGCCTCCCTGCTTCTATCCCTGTCCCTGCCAGTCCATTCCCCACATGGTGATCAGAGCGATCTTTTAAAAATGTAAGTCAGATCGTGCCACTTTCCCACCAGGATCCTCAGATGACTTCCTTCTGTAAGAATGCATAATAGGAATTTGAAGGCAGTGTTGATAGAGATTTCAGTTTTCATGGGTACTCCCTTAGAACAACTAGAAAAGCAACATCTCCAACCCACATACAATATTTACAGTAAAACTAAATGCTAATATATTCCCATAGACCTCAAAATATGATCAGGTGGTGAAAAACAACTAAGAGCTAAAGAGCCAGATAGATCAGCATTTGTGCAGAAGGAAGCACAGGATCTGACAGACCTGCATAGAGAAACCCCAAATATTCAGCTTCAAGCTTGGTGAGGTCAGTTTGATGGCACCAGCTGAAACAGGGAAAGGTTTATTTAGCATAGTCTAATTCAGAGGTGAGTACCAGGGTAACAAAGCGAAGATGTCAACCAGCCATTGCTCTCTTCAAGGCAGGGCCCTACGCTGAGAAGAACTTCAGGATATAGAACCCAAACATGTACAGAAGAAACCCAAGAGGGTGAGGAGGGAAGCTAGACTGTTTCAAAGTAGAAGACTTTTAAACATTGCAAAAAATGATAAGAGAGAGAGTTCAAGAAAATCCACCTGCCCTATCACAGTAAATGTCTGGATATTTTTGAATGAGATAAAAGAAAAAAATGGAAAATAAACAAGTGGTAAGGAGAAAAATGGATGGAGGAGGAATATTAAGATTAAGAGAAAATTTAGAAATATACTAACAAGTTGCAATTTCTGGATCTTATCTGGATGCTGACTTTAAAAATAAACAGCAGCAAATCCTTAAAAACTTATGACACAATAAAAAACAGCACTGACTGGATATTTGTGGGTATCAATTTGTTCTTATTTTTTATGTTTAATAATGATAATTTGATTATTAAAAAAAGAGTCCATACTTTATAGAAAAAGCACACTGAAATATTTACATAAATAATGACAAAATATCTGTGATTTCCTTCAAAAAAAAAAAAAACAAGAAGAAGGATTGGGTGGGAGCACAGATGAAATAAGATTGTCCATGTTTTGATTATTCTTGAAAGTAAATATTGGTACATGAGGCTTCGTGTACTATTTGGTCTTTACATATGTTTGAAATCTTACATAATAAATTATTTTTAAAAAACAAAAATCTGAAAAATAAACTTCAGTTTATGATTGCTCACTCAATTAGTACCAGGCATACTGTCAGGCAACTTTCAGTCTCTCTTTCTGAAGTTCACTGTCTCCAACCCTCTCACCCTTCTGTTCCGTGTCTTGATTCCATCACGGTGCCTTTGCACTAGCTTTCAATTTCTCTCGAGTGATCTTCTCCCAGTCTTGGAAGCCTGGCTTCTTTTGATTAACGCTTAATATCTCAAATTAAATATCACTTTCTCAAAGAGGTCTTCCCTGACTTCTTAATTTAAATTCCCTTTGCAAGCATTTTCATTAAGAAAATATAAATTGTTTTCATGCTAACATCACTATTCTATAAAACTACTTCTTCAAAATTGTCATGAGAGTAAAATATAAACACCACAGGGGCAGAAATTTGTGTGCCTTGTTTATGTTGTATCCCCAGAACCTAGAATAGCACTTTTCCTATTGTCCTTATAGACTGCCATTAATATAATTTCTTTATTTATATCAAATTTTGCCGTGAGTTCTGTATTCTCTGCTATAAACATTGCCTCTGCACCTTTTTTCCTATTGTCTTTTGCCTCATTTATTTTTGACTAATATACTGAGGTTAACACATAGAAAAGAAACAAAACATAATGAAGAGAAAAAATGTTTATAAGATTAAGAAAGTTATGAAGACTTATAACAAGATAGAGGCCCAAGTGACAGACAAAATACTTGATATGTTAGAATTACAAAGCTAGAAAAAAATCTAGCACCAAGTATGTTCTTCTCTAGAATAAACAAAAACAAAAAAATAGACTAAATCACATACATATGGGGGAAGGTACCCAAACAAGTTTTCATCAAGCTCCTAAGCCACCAATAATAACAATAGTAATAACAGAAAATGGACAATATCTAAAGAATTTTAAAGATACAATTTTTTCCTAGAACTCTAAATCCAGCAATGTTAGTCAAGTGAAGAGAAAGAACTTCATAGACATCCACATATTGAGAAATATAAATCTGCATGTGTATGCTACTGATAAGGAAAAAAACACTTAGATGCACATATAGTAATAACATCTATTGGGTGTCGGGCAGATGGGAGCGGGGAGGAGAGGATGAGTATATACACACCTAATGGGTGCAGTGCGCACCATATGGGAGATGGACATACTTGAAGCTCTGACTCAGGTGGGGCAAAGGCAATATATGTAACCTAAACGTTTTTACCCCTGTAATATGCTGAAATTAAAAAATTAATAAAAGTGTTAAAAGTTGAAAAAAAAACTTGATTCAGAAATATAAACAATATATATAGAGTTTTCCAAACAATCTTAGTAATATACTCCTGAAGTGCTGCATCAAATCTTGAAAGGTAAGTGAAATATTTTGAAACATGTTAACCTGGATATAAGTGTCTATCATTTCAACAATTGAAAGTTAAGGAGAAGGAATAAGAAAAATTTTTTAATACTAAATTTCTAACTTTCAAAGGACATTGCCACAGACATTAACATATGATTTAACAACATTAAAAAAGAAACCACATTTAATACCTCTCTCAGCTTTGGCACAATAGGTTTAAAAACAATGAACTACAGTGCTTTTATATATCACAAATATATGCTTGATTAAGCTATTTGTGGATGTTAAGAAATAAATGGGGAGAGTGTGAGAGAATCCTTTACATGACAAAAAAATAAAATATATTTTTTAAATATATACATGCCTACACTTTTTTCTATGCTTGGAAAAAATAAAATATCAGTATGTTCCAAAATATAAGAAAGAAACATGCTACTTTATGCTCATACTGAACATAAATAGTCAAAGATTAAAAAGTGACTTGGGATTTAAAATTATTTTAAACAGCTCTTGGTTCAAAAAGCAAAAGAACTTGGAATTATAAATTAAAAATAACAATGAAACTATATACTAAGTATTAGACATGATGACATTTTCCTCAGAAAAAAATGTTCATGGCTATGGAAATACTTACATTTCAGAATCAATAAAGGAAATTACATTCATTGCATATTACACTGAGTGGAAAAACAACCAGTAAGTGAGCCTAGAAAAATTACGTGGAAGGAAGACCTTGAAAACATTATTAAATCAGGAAGACAAAGAAAAATAATACAAATTACTAAATTGAAGCAATTGTTCCTTGCAAATAACAACAAAATATACTGTCACTGGCAGTCTAAAGAAGCAAAAGATTCGTAAGTGTGCAGTGTTAGCAAAGGAGAAGAAGAAACAAAAAGAGAAGGAGGAGGAGGGAGAGGAAGAGGAGGAGAAGGAGTAGCAAGAGGATGAGGAGAAGAAGAAGAAGAAGGAGAAAGAGGAGGCAGAGGAGAAGAAGAAAGGAGGAGGCAGCAGAGAAATATTATCAATCTTATAAAGACATCATTTTATAAGAAATTTTCCTAAAACTTTATGATAACACAAAAATATTAATGACATAAAGATTTAAATCAGTCTTAATAGACTCTGAACTAATTATGGAATATATTTTCAATTTCTCAAAGAACTACTTAATGAAAGGTACACGATTATAGGATATTTGAAGAAAAAGCTATTTAATTTTCAAAGAACAGAAATATTTTATATACTTACATCTAAAACATAACAGAATAAAACTTATCCACAAATTTTATAATTCTAGAAAAGACCTAAAGTAAAAATCATTTAAAACTTTAATTTCTGTTAACCTGGCAGACCAGATAAGGAAAAAATAATTTCTGAAAAATATATGTATTAAAATAAATAAAACAAGATATTCCATTATACGTGATGCTGAAGCATACAATAAAGGGAATGAATTTACCAAGGGGACAGAAACTGAAACTATAAATACACAGGGACACTTTACTCATCATGTTTTTAAGCCATCATGATACCCAACTAAACATGCATACAGTGTTCAAGATAAGAAAGAAGACTCAAAACGTGAGAGTACAGAAAAGTCCAGGATAACTGAAAAATAAAATAAAAGAACTTTTAGACATGAAAATATAATAACTAAACAAATTTCTTAAAGAATACAAGACATTTGAATTAGTAAACTGACAGAGATATGAAGAAATTGCCCACAGTGCAGCACAAGTAGCTAAAGGGTTAAAAATACATAGAAGAAAGAGAAAGAAAATTATGTATCTAATTGTGGTTCAAGAAAAGAAAAAAAGGATAGAGAACATGAAGGAGAGAAAAATATGAAGAGATATGACTTTACATTTTTTGTAATTGATGAAAGACATGAATCCTTAGATACAGACATCACAAAAAAACCTAAGCAGATTAAAAAATGTGACATGTATATAATCTTTGTTTTTGCTTTTGTTTATTTGGTGAATCACATTTATGGATTTATGTGTGTTGAACCATCCTTGCATCCCTGGGACAACTTGGTTGTGGTGTATTCTTTTTTCCATGTGCTGCTGAATTAGGTTTGCTAGAATTATATTGAGAATTTTTGCATCTATATTCATAAGGGATATTGGTCTACTGTTTTATTTTTTTGTTGTGTCCTTTCTTGGCTTTGGTATCAAGGTGATACTAGCTTCATAGAATGAGTTAGGGAAAAGTACTTCCTTCTCAATGTTATGAAATAATTTCTGCAGCACAGGTACCAATTCTTCTCTGTAGGTCTGATAAAATTCACCTGTGAAACTATCTGGTCCAGAACTTTTCTTTGTTGAAAGACTTTTTATTGCTGCTTCAATGTTGTTGCTCATTATTGGTCTATTCAGGAGTTCTATTTCTTCTTGACTGAGACTTGGGGGGCTGCTGTTTCCAGGAATTTGTCCATTTCCTCGACATTTTTGAGTTTATATGCATTGAGATTTTAATAGTATTCACAGATGATAGTTTGTATTTCTGTGGTATCAGTTGTAAGATCTCCTTTTTCATTTCTGATTGAGCTTACTTGGGTCCTTTATTTTCTATTTCTGGTTAATCTAGCAAGAGGTTTTCACAGCCAAGGAAATAATCAACAGAGCAAATAGACAACCTACAGAATGGGAGAATATACTTGCATGTGATTTATTTGCTAAAGGGCTAATAACCAGAACCTACAAAAAACTCAGGCAACTAAGCAAGAAAAAAATCAACGCCATTAAAAAGTAGGCAAAAGACACGAACAGAAGCTTTTCAAAAGAAGATAGACTAATGGCCAATAAACATATGAAAAAATGTTCAACATCATCAGAGAAATGTAAATCAAAACCACAAGGAGATATCATGTAACCCCAATGAGAATGGTTTGCATCAAAAAGTCCCAAAATGGGCTGGGTGTGGTGGCTCATGCCTGTAATCCTAGCACTCTGGGAGGCTGAGGTGGGAGGATCACTCAAGGTCAGGAGTTCGAAACCAGCCTGAGCAAGAGTGAGACCCCGTCTCTACTATAAATAGAAAGAAATTAATTGGCCAACTAAAAATATATAGAAAAAATTAGCCGGGCATGGTGGCGCGTGCCTGTAGTCCCAGCTACTAGGGAGGCTGAGGCAGGAGGATTGCTTGAGCCCAGGAGTCTGGGGTTGTTATGAGCTAGGCTGACGCCACAGCACTCACTCTAGCCCGGGCAACGGAGTGAGACTATGTCTAAAAAAAAAAAACAAAAAAAAAAACCACGAACGAACTCCTGCAACAACACAGATGAATCTCAAATGCATTATGATAAGAAAAAGAAGCCAAGCTCAAAAGGCTCCACACAGCATCAGTCCATTCATATGACCTCCTAGAAAACGCAAAACTACAGGGACAGAAACCAGATCAGCAGCTGTCCGGGGATGGGGTGGGAGAGGGGGACTGACGGCAAAGCAGCACGTGGGAACTTTTCGTAGTGATTAAAATATTCTGTATTTTGATTGAGATAGTGGTTACATGACTGCACGCATTTATAAATTCTCATCAAACCGTATCCCTAAAATGTGTGAATGTTATGGTGTGTAAATTATTATACCTTAATTAATCTAAATTTAAAAGAAAATAATCCTTTAAATCTGCTACCAAAGCCTGAAAGCCGTTTCTTGGGAGGCAGTTTGCTACAAAAGAAGATGCACAGACTTGGGAGTGGGACCGACCAGACTCCGGTCTGTACTCACCAGTCGGTACCTACCTGGGCAAGTTACTTAGCCTCTCAGGGTGATCTTGGCAAAGCAGGATCTGAGCAGCGCTGACCTATCAACGTGATGACTTAACGAGATTACGTACAATCTGATAATCCTCAAAGTGATAGTTGCCCTCAGCATACCCCGTAATCTCAAACCCACAGTGGGGGTCTCCTCCTTAATTCAGTGCTCAAACAGTGGGGACAAAAGTACAGTTTCAGGAGAAGGTTGGACAATACAAACCCCAATGAGGCAAAGACCAGCAATGCCTTTTTTTGTCTTCCTTGAACAGATTCACAGAAAGCCATGGTTCCCGTCGCCTGCAGAAGGCCAGGTGCCCAGGAATCTACACATTTTCATTCCGAAAATAAATGGTTCCTAAGAAATACAGGTGACGGGCTGATTTTGGCCTTCTGAAACAGGGGGTGAATTCTTTCTCAACTACAGACCCGATACCGGGGATAGGGTGTTGGGTCCCTACTTGGCTAAGATTACTCTGACAGGTCAAACAGCCTGCCCAGGTAAGTACCGGCTGATGGGTACAGAGCTGGAGTTTCGTGTATCCCAAGTCTGTGCTTTTTCTTTCATACCAAACTGACCTATTAATGTGATGACTTAATGAGATGACATATAATCTGATAATCCCCAGGGTGATAGTTTGGGATGGGGGGTGGGGGAGTGGCCCCCAGCATGCTCATCCTGGTTCAAAGTGGGCTTTGATTTTTAAAACTGTCTTTTTGCTGGTATATGTGGTAAGAGCTAGACACGGAGTCCAAGGAAGGAGTGACCCCTGGATACGGTCTCTACACAAAGAATCTGGGCTAGCTCTGAACATACCCTTAGCTCCAGAATATACTCCTCAGGCAAAGATGTCATTACCCTGATATCATTTAGGATGAAAACCATGGTTTCCAAAGAGAAAAGTCACCGAGACACAAGACCAGCTAAAAACCCAGGAAAATAAAAAGGCTTCTCCACATAAAAAAAAAACAGTGCACTTCAGAATCAACATTCTCAAGACACAAAGCTTGTCGGAGCATAATAAGGGTGGTGTTCACATCGGTAGGGAGAGAGGGAACTTAATCGGTGAAATAACTGTGGGACAACTGGCTCATCACCGGCAACACAAACACAGCCAAATCCCTACCCTCATTCCCTATGGCAAAATAAATTCTAATGCATCAAAGATTCAAATGTAAGACAGAAATTTAAAAAGTACTCGAGGAAAACGTATGGGCATTTTTAAAACTAATCTCAAGAGTAAAGAAAACAGTTCTAAACATGACACAACACCCAAACTATAAAGCAAAAGGTAGAGCAATTTGACTACTTAAAAATTGTTTTTTGGGATTAAAAAATTATCATAAACAAGAGCCAAACTGCAAACGAAGAAAAAAAATATTTGAAATACATACATACAAAGCCCTAACCTCTTTCATGTATATAAAGGGCCCTTAAAAAGTGTTAATAAAAAAACGTACAATTCAAAAGAAAAATGGGCAAAGGACAGCACCAGAGAATTCCCCAAAAAGGAAATACAAGTGCCAACAATCACATGAAACCAAGACTGATCTCACTCATGATTAAAGAAATGCAAACTAAAAAAGGATGCTATCTTTTAAAGAGTATTTGACACAGGAATGTTTATAATACAAAAGAATGACAATTACTTCAAATCCCATCAGTAGGGGACTACTAAGTACATAGTGGAATATAAATACAGTTAAATACTACGTACCCACTACAGTTTAAATGATTATGTCGCCCATCCTGATAACCTTAAAATCACTCTGTAGCATACGGTTGAGTAGGGGGGAAATAGTTCAATTTGTATGGCAGGATTCCCTTTATCGTGTACACTTTTTTTATCTATTTGTGCATAAGTGCACAGAAATATGTTCGCAAGAAAATTTACCGAAATGCTAGCAGTGATTGACCCTGGGAGAAATTTCAGGTGACTTTTGCTTTATTTCAAAATTGCAGTATCCTTTTACTGAGGTACAACAAGCAAATATTCCTATAATTAAAGAAAGCTAGGTTATTTGCATTTTGAAAAATATGAAGACATTTCAACGTAACGTTTCCACGAAACAAAAGGCATCGGCAGGCAGAGAGGCGAACGGCCGGCCAGACCGAGGCCTGGCCTGGCGGACGGGTAGGAAGGCGCTCTCGGGCTTACGAGGGTGATGCCAGGCGCAGGACGGTATGGGCTCGGGGAGCACGTCTGTGGGGTGAGAAAGACTCAACTCAAATGCCAGTTCGACCACATTAGCTGTGTTGACCTTGGGCAAGTCACTTAACTTTTCTGAACCTCAGTTTAGTTTCCTCCTTTGTAGAATTAGGATAATAACTCTCTCTACCTTACGGTGCTGTTGAGAAGATTAAATAAGATACGCATGTGATACCCTCGGCCCGGTGCTTGGCACACAAGAAGCACCCGATAAAGGCTGGCTGCTTATATCGTTATCTGGGACACTCGGGACATTTGCTCACATCGCAACCACTGTACTCTCCGTGATCCAGGGTCACGGGACACAGTGGAAAGAAGGAACTGCGAACCTCCGAGAACCTCAACATCTGGTCTTGAGCAACATCATGCTTCTCTACCCCTGGCGAAACCCTCCTGGGAGCAGCAGGCAAGGAGGGTGGCAGCCAGCTGGAAAGAGGAGGCGGAGGGCAAAGCAAGGGCTGAATAACTTCCTGGCGCTGCCTACTGTGTCGTCAACGAGCCAACGCTGCTCACTCCTCTCCTCCCGCCTCTCCTCCCGGGTCGACTGGGACCTTCCCCAGACATCAGCGTGTTGGAATCCTAGAGACTACGTTGAGGCCAAGCCAGAAAGGACTCTGGGGCTCATGAGTGCAGCAGCCTGCAGTTGTCAGATAAGGGACCGGAGGGATAAAGAGCGGAGGGCACTTGCAGGGAATCAAAGCGGCCAGCACCCAGCACAGACCCTCGGTCACGGGGTCCCCTGCTACGTTGATCTGTCCCCTCCCCTGGCTGCTCCCTCACAAGTCCTCATGGCCCTCATTGGTTCCCCTTGTCTCATTCTTTCATCACCTGTCAGACTCTCAAGGCCCATCTCTCCTCTGGCAGCCCTAATTGCCCTTGACTCCTGCCCTGTGGCGAGGGAAGGAACCAGACTGGGATCGTTCTGATTCAAAGAATGGCCTGGAAGGAGGACTGTGATGGCCATCACTAAGTGAAACCGGCACAGCCGTTGCTCTGCTTCCAATAGAAAGAAAGCACAAAGCATGGTGTGAAACGAGCAGGCAGGGACGGGGGGAGCCCCGAGTTATTCTCAAACCTCCCTGATGACATTGGAGGTTACCTTGAAACTCTTAGGAAAGGAAGACCCCAGAAGAGAGAGGTACCAGCAGATTCAAGAGGAACCAGCAGACTCCAGCTCTTAGGTCGTAAATGCAACCAAGATGCAGGGCAGCCACAGGTGAGGAAAGGCGTGGAGGCAGCAATGGAAGGCCACCTGCCCAGGACACAGCCCCCGCTCTCAGCAGTGACTGGGCTGGGACTTACCTTGGGAAGGCTGACTGGAGTCCTGGGCTTGGTCCTTGGGTTCTTAATCAAGAGCCTCTGATCCAGAGGGAGCAAATGGTATTTCATGGCCTCGATGAGGAAGTCCTTACAGGTGTTGTTATTCTTTATCAAAGCTTCTTCTTCAACCGTCTGGAGGTAATGACCCACAGGTGATCCTGGAGCAGAGCTCAGCCACATTTCCCAAGCTCTCTCCCTGGGCTGAGTCGCTCCTGCACTCCCACACTCATTCATTTCCATACCTCATCATCTCAGACCCAAAGAGAAAGATTCACAGAATTACAACTCAGTGCTCACCTCCTGCATTTCAAGAGCACAGTGGGGTAAGTGATCAAGCTCTGGCATCAGAGATTCAAATCCCAGATCCACCACTTAACATCTCTGATCCTCAGTTTCCTCATCTGTAAAATGGGCATATTAAAGGTATCTACAAACCTCAGTAGTTTGTTTGTTTTTGAAGCTTAAACGAGTTTATACAAAACAAAAGACAAGTAATTGTCCTGAAAGCCACTTCCCACATTCTTCCTGATTTGAATGCATTACGATGTTTAGGGCAAATGGTTGGACATCTCAGAGGAGGAGAGGGAGGGAAAGAGGAATGGGCGTGGATCCATGAGCAAACCTTTGGAGGCACTGAGTAAAATAAGGTGGTCAAGGAGAAGGATTCATATCCATTCTCCTACTGGCCAGTGAAGCTCTTCCTAACAGAGAAGCAACATCAGAGCAGAAAAAAATGTCCATCATAAGGTCTCACCTGCTGACCTCGCCTTGTACCCATCTAAGCTGGGACTCTAGCTTCTCCGCCTCTTATTCCAGAGCTCGGGACCTAAGCGGTGCTCAGCAAACGTAAGCCTAAGTGTGGCGTGAGCAACACCAAGGGTAAAGCCATTCTGATGCTCTGACTCTCAAATCTCCACCCTTTGGCCCAGGCCAGATCACGATGCGACGCGTCTGGAACGAGTGGTGTGGTCTTTGAGGCCACTTCATGCTGGGAAAGACCAGTTCCATTCAAGAGCTAACACTGGTTGACCGTCTGGCTGGGCAGCCCCGTGCTGGCCCCCAGGGCAAAAATGATGAACAAGACAAGGTTTCTGACCCTGAAGAACTCAAGTCCAGTCAGAGAGGGAGAAGGGTCTCCCACCTCAATTATCTCAGCCCTCAAGCCAGTCACGTACAAGGCCTTGCTACGCCCCTCCTGGCTCCCCGTCTGTCCCTAGAGATAGAAACATGGCCAGGGCCATCACCTGCGGGGCAGCACCAGAGCTGGCGGGCAAAGGAGGTTTGGTGAGATGAGGCTGCCGCCACCTGTGAGCACCTCCCTCCCCAGAGACAGTCCCAGGAACACTCCGATTCCTTGGAAGGTTTTTTTACCCTCCCACGAGGGGACTGAGCCAGGTTGAGACAAATCATAAACTTTTAGGGTCAGTTAAAAAATAAAAAGGGTGGGAGAGGATATCTAGAACACCTTGGGAAGAAGGAGAAACACACAGGCAGCCACTTCTCCCAAAGAACTGATTCGGCTTGAATGAAAAGCTCCCCTGGGCAGTTAGTGCTTCATGGGTGCAGAGCTTCAAGTTAGGGTGATGGGAAAGTTTCAGAAATCGATATGGTAATGCTCGTACGGCACCGTAAATGCAAACAATGCCACCGAACTGTACGATTCAATTGTGCAAAGTTTACGACTTTATCATAATATAGCATTTTACACAGTTAGCACAGTATTTTTAAATGCTTAGTAAAAGTCTAAGAAATGTTAGCTATTGCCCAAAACAAACGTTCCCCCAAAAGTTAGGCAGTGTTGGTGCAGGTCCGCCCACAGCCTTCCCTCTCCCCCCCAACCATCGCCATCCCCAGCAGCTATACTAGTTCACAGTTTCACGGTCAAATAAATGTTAATGGAACATCCTCTTCCAGAGGTGCTCACTCTGGGAGGCCTGATAAAAGCCCTTAAAAACAAAAATAGTTGGGGGGGACCCACATAATAGCTCTCACGTCCATTGCCTCTGGCCCCCTTCTTTTCTAGCTCTGAATCCTACTTTACTCTGCCACAGTAAATCCAGGAACCGTTTCCTAATGGTTAAGTTTGTTAAGTTTCGGCTGTGAGTGCCTGATGGAGTTTGTGACCAAGGGTCTGTGAGGGCCCCTTTAGCTTTCCCTGGAAGCCGGGGTCCCCAAGCCGCCATCCTCCCCGTGGGAGCGAGACCGTGCTGGGGGCCCGTCCCTACCTCTACCTCAGTGAGTTTCCCACGGGACAGTGGGAGGTTTGACTCTGACACTGGGAGCTCAGGCAGAGTCGGTCCCTCTGCTTAGGGGACCTTTTCTACAGGACAGATACGCTGCCACCAGGTGGCAGTGGCACTGCCCCACGTAGCATGCAGGGCCTGGACAGAGGCTTGCACGTGTACCCCCGAGAAGACTGAAGACAGAGATTCAGAGAACACTTCACTGACCCCTTAGGCCTGTGATCAGTCAACAGTGTCACGAGCAGAGGAGTTGACAAGTGCTCGTGAGGATACTGCGTCACCCGCCACTGCCAACCACAGCAGCAGTCACAACGACAGTAGTAACATCAGTGACATTCACTGAACATGGTGTTACAGACTTTGCCCGGATTATCTCACTTTATCCTCAAACAATCCTGTAAGGACATGTGCTATTTTTACCAGATGAGAAAACTGAGGTTTAAAAGGGTCACCAGGGTTAAGAAGGCGCCGGCGCCGTGTGGCCGGGGTAAGGAGAGCCGGGGCTGGCGCGAAGCTCCTCTCTCGTCCTGCACCGCACCCTCCCCTGCTCCAGAAACCCCCGGGACGGCTGCGGGACGGCCTACTGCTCCCACGCTTTGTCTTGCTCGTATATGTTAAAGTTTATCTTCCGCCTGCTCATAAAAGTGTCTCATTCCATTTTCTATATAAGATAAGTCACGGCAGGGGCAAACAGCACGGAGAGCGTGGAAGGTGGCCCTGGCTTAGCCGAGCAAGTACGCACTTCAGAGCCAGCCCGACCTGCGTCTGCACCCTGCCCCGCCCCCGCGCTGGCCGGTGGCCCCAGATAAATCCCAGCCTCCGTAAGCCCCAGGCCCACATCTGCGAAAAGGGGCCATCTTTGCCTCCCAGGGTTGGTATAAGAATTCAGTGAGAAAACACGGGGCACCCCGTAACCCTTCACTGTTCTTTCCTCTTCCGAGGAAGAGAAGCACTACGTATTCTGGGCACCTATGAGCAACTGTCCTGTATGATCCTGAACGGGGCTCCGAGTTGCCTAAAACTAAGACCAAAAGGGACCACAGAAACACCAGGAAAACGCCTCTTCTTGCTTTGGTCCCCTACAGTGAAAGAAGCTAACTTCATCCAACACGGGTGGTGCCGGGCTCCGTGCTAAACAGGTGACTCGCCCACTCACGCTCCCTCCGTCTCCACAACAGCCCTGTGGGACTCTACTGTCATGTCTGCTCTATGGAAAAAGACCTGAGGTGTGAAGAGATTAAATAAAGACTCAAAGCTAATAAGCAGCAGAGCAGGGACGGAAACCCAAGTGTCTCATTCTCATGCCTATGCTCTTAAACTTTACGTCACCACCCCTCACACTTAGCCCAGTGGGCTGTGCCCGCCACCCACACAGAAGACCCACTATACTCCTCAACCACTGCGCACGGCCAGGGTGGCCCTGCTGGTCCTTAGGGGACTGGGTGGACCGGGGAGGGCTTGGTTCTTCACACGGCACTCACCTGAACTAGGTAATCCCTGGGTAAGAGAGGGAGTCGCACATGTTCCATCAGCTTTGCCATGTGCTCTAAACGGGTTTCTTTCTCATAATTGATCCATGAAATCACAGCTTCAAACACCTGTAAAGAAAAGCAACACAGGCACTTCGGCAAAGACACAAAAGCTTTCAAACAACTCTCAATTTGTAAAAAAGGGGCTGGGCACGGTGGCTCCCGCCTGTAATCCTAGCACTCTGGGAGGCCGAGGCGGGAGGATCGCTCAAGGTCAGGAGTTCGAAACCAGCCTGAGCAAGAGCGAGATCCTGTCTCTACCAAAAATAGAAAGAAATTAATTGGCCAACTAAAAGTATATAGAAAAAATTACCCAGGCATGGTGGTGCATGCCTGTAGTCCCAGCTACTCGGGAGGCTAAGGCAGGAGGATTGCTTGAGCCCAGGAGTTTGAGGTTGCTGTGAGCTAGGCTGATGCCACGGCACTCTAGCCCGGGCAACAGAGTGAGACTCTGTCTCAAAAAAAAAAAAAAATCTGTAAAAAAGGGGAAAAAGTAACAAGTCATCCACAAATGTATTTGATTAACCTAAGATTCAATATTTAAAATAAAGCAAAAACAAAAAAAGGCTTAGTTTTACTAGCTGGCTTCAGAGAGCGATCACACACACACACACACACACACACACACACACACACAATGACAAAGCTGCTATCCCAAATGTAGAATCATCATGGTTCATTCTAAAATAAAAAGAGGTTCCAGTAGTTGTTTAAGGTTAGAAATACAGAACAGTAACTGTGAACCAAATTAATGAAGACTGCTTAAGAGGATCAGACCCAGGGGGGCAATGCTGTCATCCCTCTCAGGCCCCCTTTTCCTCATTTACCTTCTTTATACAGTTGATATAGAATAAAAATAAGAAGAATGCCCTCTGTTTTCAGCTGGCAGTGATGGTGACTGTGACGCCATCTCTGTGTCAGAGAATGGCACAAACTTCTCCTTGTGTTTAACCTCTCCTTGAAGAGAGGTTCATGTCTATGCAAATCAAAACTGGAGGGTTTGGAACCAAAAAAAGAGGACTTATGGTTTGAATGTCCACTCTACTCCAGGGTGAGTCCAAATTCAAAATCTGTGCCGCCATATACACACAGACAGATAAAACTCAATATTGGTGAGGCCCCAGGAAAACCAGCAATGTTTGTGAAAAGTTAATTAATATAAGCTTTTTAAGAGGGGAGGGAAAGCTTCATCAAGATCAATCAAAAATTTAAATATGCATACTGTTTGATTTAGAAATACAACGTCTGGAGCTCTGGCTTACAAAAATACGTATGTGTACAAGAATATACGTTCCAAGATGTTTGCAGCGGCATTGTTGTAACAGGATAAAAAAGGAAATGACCTAAAGCCCACTAATGGAGAAATTATTAAAGCAGTAACCATACCGTTAGATATAGTCATCATCCCTCAGTATCCATCAGGGACTGGTTCCAGGACCATCCACAAATACCAAAATCTGCCGATGCTCAAGTCCCTTGCATGAAAGTGCATAGTATTTATTTGTACAAGGGCTGCCCAGAAAGTATCCAGTCATTGTTAATATATTTTTCATATTCCATGGCTGGATACTTTCTGGACAGCCCTCATATATAACCTACGCACATCCTCCTATATACTTTAAATCATCTCCTGATTACTTACAATACCTAATACAATGCCTATGTATCACTTCATTCACATGATTCCAATGTAGTATTTGGAATGCAGAAAACTCAAAATTTGCTTTTTTGGAACTTTGCATAATTTTTTTCCCAAATATTTTCAATCCCTGGTTGGCTGAATCCACAGGTGTGAAACCCATAAATACAGAGGGACCATCCTATTTTCAGCTGTTAAAAAGAATTTGGCTACAAACACCTTCTTTGTACCCAGAAGAAAGAAAGTGCTCACAAATTGAGGACATGTGAAAAGGACACAGTGCCAACCCCATGGGGCTTTCACTGCCAATATTTGGGACAATGTAAACATTAGAGAGAATAATGAAGAAAGAAATCAGATCAGCACTGCTTCGGGGGGAGGGAGGTGAGGGGATGGCTCGGACAGGGCCAATGGGAACTCTCTGTGGTTTAGGGTGGGCAGGACGTGAGCAAATGCGTTTGTCAAAACTAATCAAATTATACACTTAATATTTGTATATTTCACTGTATGTAAATCATACCTCAATACCAAATATTATTTTTTTAAAAAATCGTGATATATCATAACACAATACCAAAAAATCCAGAGTCTTTAAGGACACTAAAAAAAGTATGAAAGGGTCTCTTCTTTACAAAAAATTGCCAGCTAATAAACGTAGAAGGAATGGTAGAATTAGGAAAACACCATTTTGCAACCAACAACGTAATAACTGATCCAACAAAGATCACCAACGGACGCTAAAATCAAAAGTTGTTAGGGAACAAGATATTCACAGTTCTCAAAGTATCGCCCCACAGACTACGTCTTACTTACTTACATGGGGGAGAGATACCCTCAGATAGGGAGATCTGCCAGATGCCACCTTAAAGAAGGGATCAAACTTAACATCACCAATAACAGGACAAATTTATATTATATTCCTGATTGTGATCTAATGGGAAAGACGCATCATCCCCTATGCAGTATTCTTCCTAAAACGTTTAACCTGAATCATACAGGGAGGAAACACTCAGACAACTCTATGTTTGGAACATTCTACAAGAGGGCTGGCCTGGATTTTTCACACTGTTCATGCTGTGAAAGACCCCCAAAAAAGCAGATAGAGAGTTCTAGATGAAGGGAATTTATAGACATGACAACTAAATGCAATGCAATGCAAAGCAAAAGATGAACCTCGATTAGATTACAGATCTACAAGAAAGAGCTACAGACGACTTTTGGGGGACTACTAAGAAAATTTGAATACCCACTATATGTTACATAATATTGCTGTATCAGTGTTAACTTTCTTTGGTATGATGATGGTTTTATGGCTAGAAAAGAGAATTTCCTTCTTCTTAGGAGATGCACGCTAAAATATTTAGGGGTGAAGTGTCACGATGTTTGCAGTTGACTGTCAAATGGTTTGGCAAAATGAAAGATTAAACCTATAGAGAGCGAGAAAGCAAATGGGGCAAAATGTTACCTGTTGAGTCTAAGCAAACAGTATATATGGATGTTCATTCTTTCGAATTTTACTATAGGTTTTTAATTTTTCAAAATAAAAAGTGGAGAGTCAAATAAAAGAAATTCTAAGGGAAAAGGAAAAAAACTACAACAAAATTTACAAGATGGCAGAAAGTTGAAATGAAAGCTTTATCTGCCAGAGGGGAAAAAACACTCCAATTTTTCTTAACCGAGCCATATTTTTTGTGTTGATACGTTAATGATGCTTTGCCCCTAAAAGACTCGGTCCTATTTCCTAAATATATACTTAAGTCATGTTGGGCGTAACTTGAATCTGGCAAGGAAATCAATCAGAAAAGGAAGGGAGTGGAACAGATAGAGCAGAATGAAAGGAAAGGAGCAGGATGTAGGTATAGTTTGCTCTCGTTTCTGTACAGAATAACCTATATGTACACAAACATAACCAAACACACACCACAGAAATTCTCCTTGTCTGGGTCATGTTTTTACTGTAAACTCTCACAGAGCTATGTCCCTCGCCCTCATAGTACGTTTCACAAATGACTGTGTTCCTTCTACCAGCCCTTAAGATCCGTGAGAACACAATGGAATATTACTCAATTTTAAGAAATGACAGTGAGTTAGCACCTCTTACATTATCCTGGATTAAGCTTGAGCCCATTATTCGAAGTGGGGTGACACAAGACCCGAAGAATGGGCCCCACTTGTACTCGCCATCAAACTGGTATTGACTGATTAACACTATGGTGCTCACATGGTGGGAGTGATCACTAGGGAATTGGGGGTTTGGGGGTAAACCCACATCTGAGCAACGTGGTGGGCACTGTGGAGAGGTGGGACACGCTTGAAAAGTAGTTGGGGAGCGGAATTAGGGGTCTCAATAGGGGAAAGGAATTCCTCAAAAACTGATTCATGTGATTAACTGTACACCTCGGTAAATTCACTGAAAATCATTTAATTGTACACTTAAAATGGAGTAAAGGCATGATATGTAAAGTATACTTC
>CAUYRT010096744.1:0-11370 GCA_963574885.1 Lepilemur ruficaudatus
AATGTCTCCTGTCCCCTAGTTCAGTGTTTCTCGGGCTGTGTTCATGGGTCTAACACGTGTTGCAGAAACTGCTGCGATGTTTATCAATAACGCACACTCCTGAGCCATGGGTGTGGTGGGGGTGATCCAGAACAACAAACCACAGAGTATTTTGTATACTCTCCAAGGTTTGAGTAATTGTCTTAGGTTGTCCTGCCCAATGTGCCAGGTGTTTTGGGAGCTGTGAAACAGATTAGAAAGTTGAGAATTTGTGCCATTCATTTACTCGGGGAACAAACAATCGTCATTCCCAGATGAAGCACAGCTATTTGTTTTGTTTAGAAGACATAAAATAAGGCCATGAATTGGCATATAATGTCCCTCAGAACAAATCACATGAAAGTATAATTAAAGCTATCTGGTAGTACGTTTCTGTTCTTTATCCTTCCTGCCTTTTCTCCTCATTGGATAACTTAATAGAGGCCTTTAGCCTAGCTCTGCCAGTGTCTCCCTTCCTGGCTAGATCTGTTTCCTCCCCTCTTCCAGCCTACTTGACAGGAAATGGGAACTGACATACATCAAATTCCACAGGGAACTGATTGTTTTCTCATTTAATTTAGAATAACTCTGTGAGACAGGCATCTTCCTCCATTTTGGAGGTGAGAAAAGTGAGGCTTAGAGCAGGTGAGTCTTTTGCCCAGGGACTCAGTGCCAGTCAGCAGGTGGCAGAGCAGAAGTTGGAGGCCAGCTGTGGAGGAGGGCAAACCTCTTCCAGGTAGATGTGTCTGGCCACCACCTCCTAGAGCTCAGTGGTTATCGATCTCGGCCAAACATTGGAGTCACCTGCAGAGCATTAAAAACTACCCATGCCTGTGGACCCCACCCCCCCCCAAGGATTCTGCAGAAATTAACCTGGGGTGTAGCCTTGGTATTAGGACTTTCTATTTCTCTCCAGGTGGTTAGAAAGTGCAGCCGTTCATAAAACAAGTCTGTTAAGTGGGTGGGGGAGGAAGAAGAAGAAGAAAGAAATAAAGCACAGCTAAGACTGAGAACCACTGCTCTAGGGCTTCTTCAAGCAACTGCGACATTAGTGCAGTGTATTTAGACAGTTGTAAGGGACATTTATGCCCCTATAGTCAGAGGGACTCAACTCACAATTCCACGCATTCAGTGAAAGAATAATTTCTTTTAGGTGTCAGGACAGAAGTAGGCTGTGTCTGCAGCCTTTCCCAGACTCTCTCTTCCATATCACCACCTCACTCATATACGTTCCTAGATCTTACCACATGTAGCTTCATTCTGTAACAGTGGTTCTTGACAGGTGGCAGGGGGGTGGCCCAGGGGACAGTTGGCAATATTGGGAGATATTTGTGGTTGTTTCACTGGTGAATGTGCTGCCAGCATCTCATAAGTAAAGGACACGGATGCTGGTAAACATCCCACAACGCCCAGGACAGCCCTGAAAACAAAGAATTATCTGGCCGTATATTTCCATAGTGGGACATTGAGGAATCCTCTTCTATTATGATCCCTCCAAGAGTTCTCTGCTTTTTTAAACACATCACCGGGAGCCCTCAGTAAGATGTAGCACATAGCACCAGAGTAGTCAGTCAGCAAAATACAATGCAACACACACGTGACCACCTACAAAGCTGTCACTTGACTCAAGGTACATGGAGAAGCCAAATGGGATTAAGGAATGTTCTTCCCAACCGATGGTATGCAAGCGTGCTAGCCTCACAGGTTCAAATCTTAAAGTCAGTGGAAGATTTGTCATTCTTTGATTCCTCTCTGAAGTTTTATCAGAGTCTTTAGATTCACCTGGTGTCCCTTATGCCTTTTCCTTTCTTTCCAGGGGCTTGGGACATAATGAAAGCCTACTTTGACATGAAAGAGGCCAATTACAAAGATTCAGGCAAATACTTCCACGCTCGGGGGAACTATGATGCTGCGCAAAGGGGGCCTGGGGGTGTCTGGGCTGCAAAATTGATCAGGTAACTCCAGCTCTTCAGGATGCCGTTGTAAGTGCCAGAGGTTGCCTACTTGGGCGATTAGCCGGGATGGGCCCTGAGCAGGTTCCTGTAGGGCCTTCCCCCTCCTCATGTCTACCCTGTCCCCCATCCACGCCCAGTGCAGGGCCTGGGCGTGGCTGGTGAAGATGTGTGAACCTGCCCTGAAAAAGGATGCCCAGCCTGGGCTGAGGAGGGCTCAGCCCCTCCCTACTTGGCTTTCCCGGGCTCCTCCAAAAGCCCTTTGTTGGATAGAGGAGCATGCGAGGGTGGACTCTTGCTTATTGGCCTGATGATTAATTTCCTTCTTGCCTGCCTTTGTAACAGCAGTGTCAGAGAGAATGTCCAGAAACTCACATGCGATGGAGCAGAGGGTTCAATGGCCCTAAAGACTGCCAACGATTGGGGCCGGAGAGGAAATGACCCCAATCTCTTCAGACCCGAAGGCCTGCCTGAGAAGTACTGAACCTCCTCTTCTCTATGCTCTCAGAGTTTGTGGTTCCCAAGTACGTGGGTCACATCTGCTGGGTCATCTTACCCCTCCCCTCAGAGCTGGTTTCACTTGTGTCAGTTCCCCTGCTGGACTGCTGGCCCCTCTAACATAACTAACATTTGGACAGTAGTTTACAGGTCATAAAAATGCTTTCATTTCTATTTTCCCGTGTAACTTCCCATTCATTCGACAGTGTTTACTATTCTAAAGGGGAAGTGAGATATGCAGATAGACACAACACAATTGAACAAGGGCCTAAACAGAGGCACACGCTGGTGCCATCCCAAACTCTACTGGGGTATGGCAGGCCAGTGAGTAGTAATATAACAGCTGCTGATTTCTTTTATTGCAAATTCAAGACAATGCTCTATGTTGCATGCTTTATTTGATCTAAGTCACAGAGAATCTTTGAAATTCTTGGTAAAGACACTGAGGTTTAGAGGTACACATTTAGGACCTTCTCTGAGGTCACATAGGTAACGGACATAGAGCCAGGATTGCAGGCTAGTTTGTCTGACTGAAGAACCTGTGATGCACTAAACAAGGCCAAGAAGGTCAGCAGTGGAGACCCCCTCTCCGCTCTAGCATGATAGGGAACATGCTAAGACCAGTGAATTCATGAGCATGGGCCCCTGTCACACTTCATTTCCTATAAAATTAGTTCCTTGATCAGAAACAATGCCTTTGGGTCTCTCACTATTGGACAAGTGTGGATGTGCCATTCCCCTCAGAAGCCCAAATTGTAGTTGGAGGGTTTCTTAAGAGACTACAGGCTGATGACCCTTCAGTACTTCATATCCCAGGCCATGCGCTGGGCTGCATCTGCAGGTGGGAAGGTCAGGTCAGGGAGCTCAGCTGTGGAGATCTGGGGGCAGCAGAGTGAGAGAAGGGTAAGGAAATGGGTTGTAGGGGGAGAGAGATGACCCAGCTTGCAATGATGGCTGGGTTCCTGCTGATTCTTACTTGTAATGGAGGTTCCACTTAACTTGGATAACAGGCAGTCCAGACAATAGAAGAATCAAACAATAAAAGAATCTCCCCACTGTGCCCTCTCCCCACCCCTACTGCCTTTCCCCAATTCCTAGCCTGGCTTCTCTGGAAAACAGCCGATCCAAAGTCTGCCATGCTGATGTTTTACTTGGGAATGACCTTGGGGATCAGAAATGAGAGACGGGGGAGTAAAACAGAAAGGAGCAAGGCTAATGCCAGAACATGTTATAGGGCTGGCCACAGGTAAAGGCCACATGACTGGTGCTCAATCTCACTGGGACTTTCTGAGGAACATAGTAAAAAGTGTGCCAGCACCCTCCAGTAGGAGTCAGAAGAGAAAAGCACCTACCCACTGGCTTCCACCTCCCATTGGTCAAAGGTGTCCCCCCAACATTAACTTTCCTGCCTTTCTTGGCTGTGCACGCGTGGGTGCCCAGCGAGTTTCCCTGGAGCAGGCAGTGGGAGGGCCGTGGGGCCGACCCAAAGCAAGGTGCTGCCTGGCTGTGCCTGCATGACACGGGTCAAAGCCCACGTGGAGCTCTCCGCTGTGGCAGTGCCTGGAGAAAGGGGAGGGGGCTAGCGGGTCTCAAGTTGTTCATTGGCCGCTTCTGCTGCATGGTGCGATGCTGGCCTTTTGTAAAGTGAGTCGGAATGTGTAGACCTCCCTAAGGCATGGACACAGCAAGTTCACTCAGGAACAAAGGGGTTGATTGGATCTCAGACTGAGAATAAGAGTGAAGAGGAAACACACTGGGTAGCAAGATGGGGAGAGAGGCAGGGCAATTGGGCAAGACAGAGAAATGTAAACGGCTATGGACAGATGATGGTCCATTAGCCTTGTGGTCCCACAAAGACAGATGCCACTCTCGGTGCGAACATGATCTGAAGCACAGTGCTTCATAGGACACTGAAGAAATTTAGGGCTGCTACCGTGCTCTAATAGGTTTATGGACAGGGTGGCATTCCTAGCAACAATATCAGATCTATTACACACCACATCTTGCTTAAAATACCTTGTTTTTGTTTTCTTACAACAAACGTTCTTTGTCAGAAGCTAGAGTAAAATATAGGGTAATATGCTGGCCATTATGGTTTGGGGATCCAAGGGACATATGACTCTTATGCCCAAACCAAACCCACAAGGTCCTCAGTGGAGACAAGTCCAAGGGTGATGACCAGCAGCTTTATTGTTAGCTGAGGTTTGGCCCCAAACTCCAAAGCAGAACCCAGGTAAGCCGGGCTGCACTGTGTGGTCTGCTCTAGCGACCTAAGAGGTGTTCTCCACTCCTAGTTCCAAACTCCATCTCCAGCCCCCATGTCGGAAAGGCCATTGCATCAGCACCTGCCAGCACTGGGGGAGGGGAACCAGGCAGCCTGAGCTTGCGTTCGACTCGCTAGGAGCCAAGTTCCCATTGTACACTCACAGAAGGCCTTTTCCAAAGCTATTTAAGGCTAATGAACTGAGAACAGAACAAGCTGTGAGACCTGCTCTGTTTCACTTCCTTAGTTAGAGCAAGGCTACCTTGCTGTAACAAAGATACTCCAAAATGCAGAAGCGTAAGGAACAAACTTATGCCTCACTCAACATTTTGTGGCTGTTAATTCCAGCTACCATCTCTCAGGTTCCTGCCAAGTTGTCGCTCTTACGTGCCTGTGACTGAATCCTGCTACTCAAGTGTGAGCCGGGGACCAGCAGCATCAGCATCACCTGGGATCTTGTCACAAATGCAAAATCTCAGGCTCTACCTCATAGCTACTGTGGCAGTCAGGACCACTTACCTAATATGTAGGCACTAGTGCAAAATAAAAGTGTGGAGGCTCTTGTGCAGAAATTACTAAGAATTCCAAGCCCATGAAAGCAGAGCCTCTTAAGCTCGGGGCTCGGTGCACTGCACAGGCCGCACTTCCTTGCAGCCGGACAGTTTGGTAGGAAAAGCTACACAACCAGGGGATTGACACTATGTTACTAACCTCAGGCTTTGCCTACTAATATCAGATATTTAAGTAATGCCTACAGCACTACGGGAATGTAGTACTCAAACATCCACATTGATAGTAAGTGGAGTCACCCATCTGGAACAATGTATTACCCGGGCAAGCTGGGAATACAGTAATGGGGGTCGACACTGTGTTAAGAACATGGGGGTGCTGACCCCTCTGGGAAGATCTAGTGGGGAACAAGTGGGGGTTCTCCAAGACTCTCTTGCTGTTCCTATTTGTACCACTGGTCCAGGCTTGACTAGGAGCCACAGGCTCCTCATCTAGGCACAGCAGAGCCGTGGTGTGTGCTGCAGGTATTCAGGAAGTTTAGTGGTATCAGATTCCTATGAAACGGAGGGCTGGGAAAGGCTGGTTTGAGCTGTGAGCTCCATCTGATGGTACTGCTCCTGACATGAGGGAAGAGTCAGCCCCCCGGTCTGTACATGCCGTGCAGAACGGAAGGAACAGAACCCAGCTGAACCTCAGCAGGTGGGCACAGGCGAGAAGGCATGTCAGGGTTGAGCAGGAACATAACCGCCGGGGCACAGTGCAGAGCGTGTCCAAGAAACAGAGGGGCAGAACAAGGGACAGACCTGGGCTCTGAAACTCAGTCTGAAAAACAGTGGAAATGAGTCACAGAGGCCCAAGGGTTTGGGCTTCACTCTGAAAGCAGAGGGCATTCGCTGAAAGCTCTGACTAGGAAGTGGCCCGACTGAGACTGTGCCTCAAGGACGAGGGTTCCCGCAGTGGACCTGCAATTAACTCCCAAGGACAGAGACAATCACTCTGAAGGGCCTTAGTTTATCATCAACTAGGATGACTCCAGAGTTACATGTAGGAACAACATGGGGGTGGGTGGCAAGTTGAGGGAGGTTAAATTAGTCCCTAGAGCTACAGATTTTAGGTCTGGGGCAGGATCTCAGGTATTTGTATTTCTAACAACAAGCTCCTGTGGCAGTTTTGCTGTGTAGCCAGGTTTGTGAATCACCTGACTGGGTGATACCTAAGGTTGCTTCTATTTTAATGTGCTGAGGCGGACTGGTGGCTGTGGGGATATCAGCATCTAGAAGTGAGGAGAGGCTGGGCACGGTGGCTTATGCCTGTGATCCTAGAACCCTGGGAGGCCGAGGCAGGAGGATTGCTTGAGGTCAGGAGTTGGAGACCAGCCTGAGCAAGAGCGAGACCCCATCTCTACTAAAAATAGAAAATATTAGCCAGGTGTGATGACACATGCCTGTAGTCCCAGCTACTCGGGAGGCTGAGGCAGAAGGATTGCTTGAGCCCAGGAGTTTGAGGTTGTAGTGAGCTATGATGACACCACTGCACTCCAGCCTGAGCTACAGAGTGAGGCCCTGTCTCAAAAAAAACAAAAAAACAAAAAAAAAGTGAACAAACAAGTCACTTAAGACTCCTGCTATGGTATAGGCAAGAAGGAATGGGAGTCGTGGGCTGGTGGGTATAGAGGATGGGGGAACATAGTGAATGGAAAACACCATAAACATAGAATTGAGAGGGTTTACTTAGTGATTAGAAGTGAGGGTAGAGGACAGGGAAGAGGCAAGGACGACTACAAGGTTTTGAGACTTAATGAGGCAGTGACAAATTTGATACATTATTAATTTCAATTTTGGTCTTCCCACTCCCTCTGGCTCATATAAATCCAATTTCTGTGTGTCTGAGCACTACTAGGTGAAATGATGATATTCCAAACCTTTCAAACAACAGCTAACGTTATTCTCTATGCACTCCATCACAGGCACTGTGCTCCACATTTTAGTCATTTAATTCTCAGTAATGGGGAGCTCTAACCTCACTCTTTCTATGGACCATCCATTATCTCATGTAATCCTCAAACTACCCTGAATGAGTGAAATTATTATCCCCGTTTTACAGATGAGAAAACTAAAACTTGGGCCAGTCATGGTGGCTTGTGCCTGTAATCCCAGGAGTGCTGAGGCAGGAGGATCACTTGAGCCCAGGAGTTTGAGACCAGCCTGGGCAACAAAGCAAGACCCCAAAACCCAATCCCTACAAAAATCAAAAAACAAACCAAAATCCCCTTAAAACTTAGAGAAACAAAGTAACTTCGCAAGCTCATTTAGTAAAAGAACAGATATTCAAACCCACCAGTCTGCCTCAAAGCACAAGCTCTTAGCCCTATGCCGCCTTGTAGCCCTGTTAAACAGCAGTCAGATGCTGAAACACATGTAAAAGTGAGGCAACCATGAATCAGTCTGTCCAGAACTTTGCAGCAACTGAAAGACACAAGCTATATTTGAAAACACAGCCTAATACCCAAATGGACTATCCAAATTTAAATGTTTAACTGAAGGGAATTTTTGTTTGTTTGCCCTGGAAAATAAATTTAGGTGAGTGACTTGTTTTTGTTGGTTATGCTAGAAATTTCTCTCTGTACCCTTTTGGCAAATGAGCGTTGCTGTAATGTGCCCTGGGAAGGTCTGTTAGGAAATGATTACACAATCATGCCAGTTCATGCTGTCTGCTTGCCATGGGATTTCCTCTGGGCCCTCTTCTAGTCACTGTGTAATGACTAGAAGACCGTAATGACTGTAATGACCAAAGCTGACCGTAAAGGGAGGCTCTCACCCTTTCTTTACCTCAACATAATCCAGCTCAGCCCAAATCCACCCAGCTGATGCCAGTGGGAAGGTTTTCGACACCTCCCCAAATTCTAGGCAGCTTTGTGAAGCCTCCTTTCCCTGATGGTCTCTTCAACCCATCTGGTCACATCATAGCTAGGTGTCATGCGTAAGTATGACAGCAATTTGTGCCTATGTTCTCCGGTTGTGTGATAAATGCAAAAACGAGTTTAACTGTTCAATGTATTCAACATTTTACTTACTCCACACCTTTCTGCAAATTGATCACAATAAACCTCCAGCCTATATTCTGTTCAAATGAAAACTTTACTCACATTATCCTTCACATTTATTATTACTATAACATGCTATGTGAATGTGCAGGAGCCTGATAAATGACAATCTAGTTACATAGCTTAAATAAAACAAGTGCTTCTGCAGTCTTTATTATACTCAGCTTTCTTTTATTATGGCTTTTTAAAGATAATTTTGAAAAGTGCATGATTCGTTTGGGCTTCTCTGTTTAGGAAAAGTTAGAAATACATTTCCAGTAATTAATTAATCACTTGTACATAGGTTCAGATTAAAAAATATCAAATAAATACAGGAAAAAATATTTTAAATTACCTTAATGCAGATAGGGGGCCATTATATTTAAATATCTAATTTGGATCTTCAATGTTTTACATATTGACTTCTATGTTAATTCCATTACATAGGTGCATTATTTCAGTAATTTCTAGACCACCTCAGACAAGATGTACACATCCATTCAACTCCAGACAATTGCCTTGTATTCATGGGAGCAGGATGAGAAGCTTCTGCTCCCAACTTGGGAGCTACAATACAACAAGAATTCGCCGCAATCCACTAGTGACACACAAGTAATACCGAAGTTCCCAATCAGACTACACAGCCGTGCACATTCACGCTCTGATTCCAGCAAACACAGTCTGTTTTCAAAATCCAACTGTGGTTCAGAAATGCTGAGGTCACATAGAGCCACAAATGCCAAGGTTATAGACACTGACAAAAGTAGCCCCAATAAGGTGGCAGCGTTTGGGAGGGGGTGGCTTTCCTTCAATAACAAACAAAATTCAGAAGGTTCAGGAGCATGATTCAGTTTTTCTCAAAATGTCATGACATCCTGCTGAATCTTCTTCCACTAGGCCTGCTGAGACCAGAGAAACCGATCACATTTTTCAAGCATGCTTTGTATCAGGGCTCTGAAATCCCAAAGAAAAGAAGTGAATTTAGTTGTCATTGTTCGTTATCCACAGAAAATTTTCAAACCTACAGAGACTTAGAGGCTTCAAAAAGTTGACTGATTCTGTGCATCAAAAGACAAAATCAACAGAATGAAAAGGCAACCTATGCAATGGAAGGAAATATTTGCAAATCCTATAGCTGATAAGGAGTTAATATCTAGAATACAAGAGAACTTCCTCAGGAACAAAAAAATGAAATAGCCTGATTTAAAAATAGGCAAAGGATTTGAATAGGTATTTCTCCAAAGATGATATACAAATGAGTAATAAGCATATGAAAAGATGCTCAACATCACTACTAATTAGGAAAATGCAAACCAAAACCACAATGAGATATTACCTCACACCCATTAGGATAGCTACTATAAAAATCAAAATCCAACAACAAAAAACCCCAGAAAATAACAGGTGTTAGCTAGCACTTAGAGAAACTGGAATCCCTGTGCACTGTTGGCAGGAATGTTAAATGGTACAGTCTCTCTGGAAAACAGTATGGTGGTTCCTCAAAAAATTAAAAATAAAATCCCATATGATTCAGCAATTCCACTTTTGGGTAATATACACAAAAGAATTGAAAGCAAGATCTCAAAGAGATATTTGTACACTCATGTTCACAGCAGCATTATTCATACCATCCAAGAAGTGGAAGCAACCCAAGTGCCCATCAGCAGATGAATGGATAAACAAAATGTGGCATGCACATACAATGGAGTATAATTTAGACTTAAAAAACAAATCTTGACACATGCTCCAACATGGATGAACCTTAACAACATTATGCTAAGTGAAATAAGCCAGTCACATAAAGACAAATACTGGTAAGATCCACTCAGATGAGGTATTTAGAATAGCAAATTCATGAAGCAGAAAGTAGAATGCTAGTTGTCAGGGGCTGTGAGGAGGGCGAATGAGGAGTTGCTGGTTAATAGGGATGGAGTTTCAGTTTTGCGAGGTAAAACAGTTCTGCAGACTGGATGCACAACAACGTGAATGTACTTTGTACCCCGAAACTGAACACTTAAAAACAGTTAACATGAGAAATTTTATGTTACATGTATTTCACCACAATTGAAAAAAAACTTGACTGAGACAATTAGGTTTCTGGGAGCAATAATATTTTCCAAGAATCAAGAACACATCAGATTTGGGTAGTCACATTAATCCAAAGAGTGTCTTTGGTCATGACTATGATGAAATATTGCTTTAGCCACTTCCCTTAATCATCAGATCAGTCTCAGTCTCATGAGAGTGAGGGGTCAGGACTGCATGGTATCTGCATCTACCTCTGAAAGTCTGTGGGCTTCTACCTTTTCTAAGCACCATGGAGAGGGCACGACAAACTGGTATTACCTCTGCCTTTTCTCTGCAATCCTCAGGATATCACAGGTTCTGGTGAACTTCTCTGACAACTCAAGGGCCAAACCACATTCCTGTAGTAGTGACCAGGCCCGATCTGGGCCCATGGCCTTCGCTAGCAGGAGTGCCACATTCTCCACATTTATGGGGGAAGGTCCATCATTGAGGTTCCCATTTAGTGACACCTGGGGGGCTGGCCTTGTGCTCTTGTTCTGTATGAGATGTAAGAGAAGCTTCCATTCCTCCACGGTCTCTGGGATCCAACCTACACACACACAGAGAAATGACATTGGTTCTGATCACTCTTAGCACACTGCCTACATACAGGAAACGGTCAAAACCATTTGTAAAAATGTTTCATACCAAAAATAAACATATTCAAGAATATAATCTCATCACCCTAACACAAAATTGTTTTCTGAAATTTTGTGGCATAAATAGTTCATGATAAAGAGAAGCCATAAAGTTAGCTTCAGGTCAGGCGCAGTGGCTTATGCCTATAATCCTAGCACTCTGGGAGGCCGAGGCGGGTGGATCGCTCAAGGTCAGGAGTTCGAAACCAGCTTGAGCAAGAGCGAGACCCCGTCTCTACTAAAAATAGAAAGAAATTAATTGGCCAACTAAAAATACACAGAAAAAATTAGACAGGCATAGTGGCGCATGCCTGTAGTCCCAGCTACTCAGGAGGCTGAGGC
>CAUYRT010096745.1:0-43214 GCA_963574885.1 Lepilemur ruficaudatus
AAGTAGTTTCTTGAGATGGAATTTATTCCTGGTGAAGATGCTGTGAACATTGTTGAAACGACAACAAAGGATTTAGAATATTCCATAAACTTAGTTGAACAGCAGTGGCAGGGTTTGGGAGCGTTGACTCCAATTTTGAAAGAAGTTCTGTGGGTAAAATGCTATCAAACAGCATCACATGCTACAGAGAAAGCTTTCTTGAAAGGAAGAGGAAATTGATATGGCAAACTTTATTGTTGTCTTATTTTAAGAAATTGCCATAGCCACCCGACCTTTAGCGACCACTCTCTGATCAGTGAGGTGAGCCCCCCGACCAGCAAAAAGATCACGAGTTGCTGAAGGCTCAGATGATTGTGAGCATTTTTTAGCAATGAAGTATTTTTTAATCAAGGTATATACATTTTTAGACATGATTCTATTGCACACTTAATAGACTCCAGCATAATGTAAACGTAACTTTTATATGCACTGGGAAACCAGAACGTGTGTGATTCGCCTTATTGCAGTATCTGCTTTATTGTGGTGGTCTGGAGCCGAACCTACAATATCTTTGAGGAACACCTGTATTGCCTTCTGCCTAAAATGCCTTCCTCTCTCCTCTCGTCTGCTTGACAAGTTCCTACTCATTTTTCAAGTTTCAATTTAAGGATGTGTCCTTGGCAAGCCTTCCCTAATTTCCCATGGTTGACATAGGCATTTTTTCTCCCACTTTCCCAGTATACTTGTACATACCTGCATTCCTGCAGTTACCATACAATGTTATAATTGTTTACATGTCGATGTTTCCCTGGATTGGAAAGTCCGTTACGGAAAAGAATTGTGCTTTTCTTCTTTGTGTCTTTGGTTCCTAGCATCCTGTATTTATTCAGTAATGAATGACTTGCTAATTGTTAACAACTTAGAGAGGTACTATTATTTTTTCAGGCTATAAGGATGGTATCAAATATTCTGATACTATAGTGTGTTAAATTTGACAATACCAGCAAAGACTTTGAGCTGCTTAGGGAAAAATATAGTCACAAACAGTTTATGGTAACTCTGTTGGTGCTTCTCTGTTTCAGCATTAATCAAGTCTGATCTGAGAAGACATAACATAAATATAGGAATTACAAACGTCGATATTAAAGCTGTAAGTAATGAATATTTTTTACAGTTACACTGTTGAGAAAAATGTACATAGAATATATGTGAAATTCTTTTTTTTTTTTTTTTTTTTTTTTTGAGACAGAGTTTCACTCTTTTGCCCGAGCTAGAGTGTCATGGCGTCAGCCTAGCTCACAGCAACCTCAAACTCCTGGGCTCAAGCGATCCTTCTGCCTCAGCCTCCCGAGTAGCTGGGACTACATGCATGCGCCACCATGCCTGGCTAATTTTTTTTTCTATACATTTTTTTTAGTTGGCCAATTAATTTCTTTCTATTTTAGTAGAGGCGGGGTCTTGCTCTTGCTCAGGCTGGTTTCAAACTCCTTACTTTGAGCGATCCACCCGCCTCGGCCTCCCAGAGTGCTAGGATTACAGGCGTGAGCCACCGCGCCCGGCCTGTGAAATTCTTTTTTGTTTTGTTTTGTTTTGTTTTTGGAGACAGAGCCTTGCTCTGTCGCCCTGAATAGAGTGCAGTGGCATCCTCACAGTTCACTGCAACCTCAAACCCATAAGCTTAAGCAATCCTGCCTCAGCCTCCCAAGTAGCTGGGACTACAGGCATGTGCCACCACAACTGGCTAATTTTTTTATTTTTAGTAGAGACAGGGTCTCTCTCTTGCTCAGGCTGATTTTGAACTCCTGACATCAAAAAATTCTCCTGCCGAGGCCTCCCAAAGTGCTAGGATTACGGCCATGAGCCACTGCGCCTGGCCATGAAAATCTCTTAAAAAAGAAAAGAAATATATGTGAAACTGACCTTCTCTTATCAGCTGTTTTTTTTCTGTATCACTTGATCTTTTATAATAGCATCTGCCATATGCTATAAGTTTTTTCTTCTGATTTTTTTATAGGTGCCAGTTGACAGTCCTACGGATCAAGAATCAAAAGATGTTATGTTGCCCAAGCAGTCAGAATCAGCAATTTGAGGTGAAAGGAAAAGTTACTGTCCTGCAGTAATTGGGATAGAGTGTGATCATCCTTGGAAAGATACATGAGCACTAAGGTTGGGTTTATAGGTGGTGGGGAATGGGTACTTACTTGAAAATTACTGTATGAACTCTAAATGGGCAGATATTATTTTGCTTGTTAATTTAAGCAATATTTTACTTAAAATACTTTTGCGTACATACTGTTAACACTACCATTCATCCAATAAGTGTCCCATTTGTAGTCTTATGTGATAGTAAGCTTATATTGTGTGAAAGTAAGCTTCTTCACATTTACTTTTCAAAAGTAGGTGTTTTCCATTTTTTTATAGAAAATGGAAGCTTAGAAGACTTTGTAAAATGATAATATGGGGTCCATTCCCATAAGACACATAAGAGGCTGTGATGCTTATGCATAAAAATATCCAGTGGAACCAAATGTACAATACATTCCTAATTCAATACCTTTCAATTCTGTTGACCAACTCTGCAAGCCCCCTCAGAATGAGTACATATACCAGCATGACATTGCTAACCCACCAAAGGATAGTACTGGGATCAGACTTCCAGATGACCTCTAAGATTTTTTCCCTTTTCTTACACTCTTGTTACAAAGTGCTTTGTAACATGTACTGTCAGTGGCCACAAAAACCATCGTGTGTACAGATTCTACCCGTGACTTTGGTTTTAGAATTATGTTCTAATGAAGCTGTGGAGCCCAGATACAGGCTCATTATCTTGAGTTCTTTTCTGTGCTGCCTTTCTAATATGATGGAGAAATGCTAACACTGTATTTTTTTACTCCACTTGAAACAGAGTAGTTGATTTACTCATTGCCTTTGTTTACTCTCTTCTTTGTTTCAATATGTAACTTTATTTTTTATTTTTTTATTTTTTTGAGACAGAGTCTCAACTCTGTTGCCCGGGCTAGAGTGAGTGCCGTGGCGTCAGCCTAGCTCACAGCAACCTCAAACTCCTGGGCTCAAGCAATCCTTCTGCCTCAGCCTCCCGAGTAGCTGGGACTACAGGCATGCACCACCACGCCCGGCTAATTTTTTGTATATAATTTTAGTTGGCCAATTAATTTCTTTCTATTTATAGTAGAGAAGGGGTCTCGCTCTTGCTCAGGCTGGTTTTGAACTCCTGACCTTGAGTGATCCTCCCATCTCAACCTCCCGGAGTGCTAGGATTACAGGCGTGAGCCACCGCGCCCAGCTCAATATGTAACTTTAAAATAAGAAAATTTCATCATACTTGTTACTGGCTGTTTCATGATTCCTCGTATCACATCCTATATATTGCCTTGAAGATTCCTGAGATAAGGAAATCTAAAATAACTTCAGATAGCCTGGGTCTCCCCGTTTAGTGGAGACCTCTTGAATGCTAACTGTTTTAATTCTCCAGTGTCATTGTTACGACCATTCTCTTTGGAGGATACTCTGCCAAGTGCACCCTCCATCAGTGTCCTGGGAAGTAGATTCTCTTCTTCATCACAGAGTGTATGTAGTCACCACATTGCTGGGACATTCTGTCTTTCACATGCTCAGGGTCAGGAGAATAGGACCAAATATATTTCCACAGTGCCTACCACTGTGTTCTGTTTACAGTGAGAATTTAAATGTTGTTGATGTCCTGATTCTCTAAGCTCATAGGGAATATCTTTACAGAAATGACATTTGATCGGCCATGAAATTTACATTTTGTTCATATACACCAAAAAAGCCAGATACAGTGAATACCCTTGAAGTGAATAGCAATTTTCATTTAAGCAGAATAGATGTGTTAATTTATATTGAAATCGTGGCAGTCTCTGTAATCAAACAACTATAAATTATTTAGAATCTGACCCCAGAGAATGTGTGACTCCAAAAGAATGGGTAAGAATCAGGAATTCTGTCTCCATGTCCTTGATGTGTTTCTGTCTGTCTCTATAACTCTGGACAAGTTGTTTAACCCCTCTGGGCAGCATTTTCCTCATCCATGACATGAATGTGTTTAGTTTGATCTCAAAGATCTTTTTAAAAATGTTAAATGTCATGGACTAGACCAAATCATCATATCACAGGAACTTAAATCTAGCTAGAGGAAAATTCCCTGGACAGTTGAATAAAAAGCTATGATTGCTACATTGTGAATACAGACGACTTTTAATTCTCTTTTTAGCTTTATTAATCAGTTGGAAATTAGCTTCTTTTAATATTTACATTGTAGGTAAAAATGGCTAAAAATGTATTTTAAAGTCTGTCCCAAATAATTGTTTTTATTTTTAAACTGTCGATGTTTTTTAAAATAATCATGTATTTGTTGACTTCCTGAGGTTTTGTACAAATTACAGATAAATGTTGGAATACTTTATTTCTGAAAAGCGTATACATATGTGTCATGTATATTTCCTTGTTGATTAGAAAAAGGCTGAAATATTATGTGATAAAATGCAAAATGAATTTTTCTGTATTTTGAGTGAAGGTTGTCTGTAATATGTTATACAAGACAGTCATGTGTCATTTAACAATGGAGATGCATTCTGAGAATTGTATCACTAGGCGATTTCATCATTGAGTGAACATCATAGAGTGTTCTTACACAAACCTCGATGGTATAGCCTACTACACACCTAGGCTATATGGTATCACTTTTTGCTCACAGGCTGCAAACCTATACAGCATGTTACTCTACTGAATGTTGTAGGCAATAGTAATGCAATAGTATTTGTGTATCTCAACATATTTAAACATAGAAAAGATAATGTTGCGCTATGTTGTAACAACAGTTATGACGTCACTAGGCAATAGGGATTTTTCAGCTCCATTATAATCTTATGGGACCATTATTGTATTTGTGGTCCGTCATGGATCGAAACATCGTTATGTGGCACATGACTGTATGTTTTGGAAAATGGAATAGATAATCATCACTGTGTAAATTTTAATCAAATAATTTTAGGAAAGAAACTGGATGTTTCAAAAGCTGTTGCATTTATAAATATCACAAATATAGCTTTTGCCTTTTGAGAATGTTTGAGAAATGTCTTTAAAAATATGTTTGTATATAAAAATATGTTTGTATGCAATAGCTAAAAGAACACCTGTGTCATAAGTCACTATTCATGTTCTGATTTTTGCTTTGTACTGTGCTTGTTCAGTATTTCAGACTCAAAGTAAATTTATTTTTTTATGTTAATTTGTTTGGCTTTCTTTTCTTTTAAGTTCTGGTAGTCAGGTACACATGGGGAATGGAAAGGGATTATAAGATTTCGGAATGGGCTAGGAGGGAATGAGGCAGTTCATGGAACACAAGGAAGCCAAGTCAACCAGGGTCTAGGCTAAAACAGAAAGTAAAATATTTTATTCTTTTAAAAGTAACTTCAGAGTGTAATATAAGCAAAATGGCAGAATAGGATCTTTCTACCTTCATCCTCCTGCAGAAGCATCGATTTTGACAACTACCTTCAGAAAACAGTACTTTTGTCAAAATCTAGAAGTGGAGGGTAGAAGTTCCAGCACACTGTTGGAGCAACAATATCTGAGAATAGATGCATTGAAGATGGTAAGAACTGTTTCCCTTTACCCGTGTCACCCCTCCTCAAAGGCGGCACGGCTTAGTGCCAAGAGAGACCCCCTCAGCCTGTAATTTCCCCCACACGGGAAAGCGAGAGCATAGTGAGTGAGCACCTGGCTCCCCCAGCTGTGTCGGCTGCTGCCCAAGAGGCCCCCCTCTTTCTTGCCCCAGTCAGAATATTGAGGTTATGGGCATGGCTGAGTGTTGGGAAAGGCTGGGAGCTGGGAAGAGAGGCCGTGAAACCTACTAACTGCCCCACAGACACCATTGGGAAGCTGTCCACAAACCAATGGGAGCCTTGCCTATGACACCCCCCTTCCCCACATGGCCCACGGGCACCTCAAATGCTCCACACACCTTACTGTCCATCCCACCACCCATGCTGGCTCCCTGAGCACGCCCCTGCAGACAGTTATCGCAAGCATCTAATATAGACAACCCGCTTGACTGGCATTTTACGAAGGCACATAAACTTCCATATTTCAGAGCATCACCTTAGAGAAAGCAAATGACAGGCTCTCAACACCCGGCCTGCTTTTGTGTGATTGAGAGAAGGTGTACAATCTTAAGAGACCCTCCTTCCTCACCAAGAGGGAAGCAAGAGGTGTGGACCAGGTGACCCCATAGAAAAGGTCTGAGAGAGCCTCACCTTCCCTTGCCAGGCTGACTGGTGAAGGCATTTCTCTCCTGAAGCCAGTCAGTAAAGACTGCAGGAGATGATTGCTTCTTTGAATGCAAAGATAGAAATGGAAGAATTCAAGGAAAACTAAAAAATTAAGGAAACGTGATACCACCAAAGGAACACTAATATTCCATCATAGCTTACTGCAACCTCAAACTCCTGGGCTCTAGTGATCCTCCTGCCTCAGCCTCCTTAGTAGCTGGGACTACAGGGGTAAGCCACCACACCAGGCTAATTTTTCTATTTTTAGTAGAGACGGGGTCTCGCTCTTGCTCAGGCTGGTCTCCAACTCCTGAACTCAAGCGATCCTCCCACCTCGGCCTCCCAGAGCGCTAAGATTACAGGAGAAACACAGGTGGTGCAGCGGGGTCTGCTCCTGTGGAGAAGCAAACTTCAGCTGCCCCCAGCCCTGGGGAGGGGCAGGGCCAGGCTGTTCTTAGAGCACATCTGGCTGTCACTTCCTCTGTCCAGAACTCTTCCTCCCCTCTCCTTTCCTCTGGAGCGATTCAGAAAAGGAAAATGGCATGGATTTGAGAAGGGAGCAAAGGACTATGAGGAAAGGAAGACCTGGCCTCTAGGTAAAAGCGACTTCCTGTCTAGTGGAGACAGCACTGACTCCCCTCCCCACAGCAGCCGGTGACTGCCACTAAGTGAGGAAGCAACCCCCCCACCTCCCGCTGGTTTGGAGAAGCAGGGGAGGACAGAAGAGGCTGTGTCCCAGAAATTCACCTCTTTGAACAGAAAATTCCTAGGCCTCAACCTGTGCCCTCCTTCTTGTGAGAGAGTGGAGGCGGGAAGAGAGACACTCTTAGTCTTGATGTTTTTGCTCCGGGAATCACCTGGTGAGTCTCAGCACTGCCACGCTGGGTCAGAATCACACAGGACACCACTTCCCTGAATTACGCACTTCTAGAACTATCGATGATGGATTTGACTAATCCTTTCTTGCCTTGTTTTTGTCTTCTCTGTATTATTTATAAGGATAATGAGCTGTAGGATAAGGACTTCTTTTTTTCTTCCTCTCTTTAAATTATCTCTTAAAATTCAATATCTCCTCTGGGTTTCTGTCCTACAAGTTAATTATGGGATTTGTTCATTTATTCATTCAACAAACATTTAATAGCACTTTGGGCCAGGAGTTGGGGTTGCAGAGCCAAGCAAGACCTGAGGATGCTAGGAGCTCTTATAGCCAGTGAGGACAGACACATGGGGAACTTCTTCATTGGTGAGGAAGCCGTGTGACAGGGGCAGCCACCTGTCCTGCTAGTGAAACCTCCTCTAGTTTTCTGTCCTTCACCACACAGACAGGAGTTTCTGCCCTTAGCAAAAGCTCCAAGTGCATTTAGAACCTGACCTCCCCAGTCCTTTTCATCTCAGGTTTCCCCCTGTTGTCTCAGCTGACTCTTCCCAAAGGACCGGGCTGAGGCTCTATGCATTCCTGTCACTTCCTCACCCTCCGGGGATACACAGGCTCTTCACAAAGGGAAAGATTCTCCGGAATTTGAATGGTTCACAGGAAGTCTGTCCTGGGCGGGAGACCAGATCTCAAGATAATTCCTTTCTAAAACTTAAATTTAGTGTGCACAACCACAGGTGCTTGTGATTAAAAAGTAAAACAGACACAGATTGCTGAAGCCCACTCCCAGAAATGGATTCCTTAAACCAGGATGGGGCCCTGGGATTTCATTTTTCACCAACATCCCACGTGTTCCTGCAAAAACTGATCAGTGGTGGCTTTTTGGATGACTAGGGAGATTCCTCCTGAAAACAGTGCTCTGGGGGACTCGACAAATCCGACCAAGTCCCTGGCATGGGAAGGAGGCCCCAGGCCACCAGCTGGACCATCACCCAGGGCTGGGGAGAGAGCTCAGTTGCAGCTCTTCTGCAGAGGGGTCCCAGGGGACATCACTAATCCCACATAGGGGTCACTTCCTGCCAGCTGTGCTTGGTCGCCACATAACATAACTGCAGGTCGGTTTGCCCTTTCGGAAACAGACTCTGGGTTTAGCTCTGGGCTGGACTCCAGTTCAAGTCTTAAAAACCGTCCATGGGGCAGACCTGGGTGAGCCCCACACTGGGCATTGAGGTTTCCCAGTGCCCTCCAGAATTCGCTTCCTAATCTGTGTGTTAGCAGCGCTGGCTCCTCAACCCCGGCTTGACCCCAGAGCGCGAGGCTGGACTGTTGTTCCCTCCGTGGCCACTGGGTGGCAGTGAGAAGCACTTTCCTATCTGCACCTCATCCTGGGGCTCCCCCTGTACAGCAGGGACTGCAGACTTGTGTGCTCCGGAGTCACCTGGAGGGCATGTTCAAACACTTTTGCCTTGCCTCTTACAAGCTGTGTGACTTTGGGCAGGTTACTAACCTTTCTGATTCAGCCGGCCTGGGATGGGGCTGAGAATTTGCATTCCTAACCAGTGCCTAGGGGACATAGCTGCTGCTGTCAGGGGACAGTGTCAGAGGCTAAGGGCCCCTCCCAGGCTCCTGGGATTGTGCTCTCCTGGTCTCACAGGAAGCAGGCGGAGATGGCCATGGCTGTCTTCTCTGGAAGGCTCCTCTTCCAGCTCCCCGCCCCCAACTTCTCTTGTCACTAAATCCCTAGGGCACCTGTCCACCAAAGGCCTCAGTGGCTGAACAATTAACCTTTCTCCAACCACAGGAGTGCAATGCAGGGCAGGTGCCACTGGAGAGAGAACAGGAAGAGGAGAAAAGTAACTGGAGAAGGTCAGAGAAGAAGGAGATGGGAAGAATGAACCCTGCATGTGGACAGTGGTCCCGTGCTGGCCCCAGACAGGAGAGCCACCACAGGTGCTAGGAGCCTGAGATGGGGAGATGGCCTAGCCCACTAAGAAGACCCCTGTAGGCCGGGCCCTATGTCTTAGTCTATCTGGGCTGCTGTCACAAAAATCCCATAAACTGGGTGGCTTATAAACAACAAACATTTATTTCTCACAGTTCTGGAGGCTTAAGAAGTCCAAGATCAAGGTGCCGACAGATTCAGGGTCTAGAGAGGACTCATCTCTAGTAGACAGAGACTTCTTGCTCCATCCTCTCATGGTGGAAGGGGCTAGCCAGCTCTCAGAGATCCCTTTTAAAAGGGCATTAAACCCTGATGACCCAATCACTCCCCAAACCCCACCTCTTAATACTCTCACATTGGGGATTAGTTTCAACATCCTAACATCCCTCCTGCACTTCCTCCTGGGTAGGTACCTGAGGCATGCGACTGAGCTCTGCTGGTAGAAGGTGGGTGGAAGTGACGCCATTCCCTTCCTGACCTGCAGAAACCTCCCCTGTGACTCTGTACTCCCTCATGGTGTGTGCCACGTGGATGTCGGTCCTGGGCTGCTTTGGGAGCCTCATCTTGAAGATGATGGCACCTCTGGCATCTTGAACGGTCGCATGGAGCGGAACAGCCCCTCCCCAGGCCCATCAGACTTTATGTGAGAGAAGAATGGACTCCTGTTGAATGGACCTGTACCTGTCACAGCATCTGCCATTTCCTCAACCAACATGCCAGACACCTGCTCTGATGGGAAATGAGAATGAGCAGATGCCACTGAGATATACAACGCTGCCACGAGCCTCATCAGAACAAGCATGTTTAGAATCTCCAGGATAACAACAGTCACCACATGCTGAGAGTTTATCATGTACCAACCTTCATTAAAAACTACTTTGCCAGGCCGGGTGCAGTGGCTCATACCTCTAATCCTAGCACTCTGAGAGGCTGAGGTGGGTGGATCGTTTGAGCTCAGGAGCTTGAGACCAGCCTGAGCAAGAGCGAGACCCTGTCTCTACTAAAAAAATAGAAAGAAATTAGCTAGACAACTAAAAATATATATAAAAAATTAGCCAGGCATCATGGCACATGCCTGTAGCCCCAGCTACTCGGGAGGCTGAAGCAGGAGGATTGCTTGAGCCCAGGAGTTTGAGGTTGCTGTGAGCTAGGCTGATGCCATGGCACTCTAGCCTGGGCAACAGAGTGAGACTCTGTCTCAAAAAAAACAAAAACAAAAACCTACTTTGCCTTCATCAATCTATTTACTCCTCACAACACTGTAAAAGGTAGTAAAAGTTGGTACAATATAAAATGCCCATTTTGCAGGCGCACAGCTGAGGTGGGTGGTTGGGGTGCTGTTAGATATTATGCCCTAGGTCACATAGTGAGTCTCTAGTAAGAGGCCATCTGTCTCTAGCCCTCCCACTGTAAACTACACCATCTGCTCCCCAAAGACACAAGGCCCAGTCCTCAGCTGTGAGGAGCTTATGCTTGAGTTGGGAAGTCATGGTGCGTACTTGGCAGCATGGATAGCAGATCAGAGAGCAGGATTTTTCTGATCCTAGAGTTACTTGCTAAATATAGATATTTATGAGCCCAGAGCTAAAGGAGGAAAAGAAGATGAGATTAATGTGACAAGGACAGATCCACAGTAACCCTAGGGGTTTGAGGAAATAATATGTAAGTTTGGACAACTCTGTTTGAATAACAGATTCCCAAACTTCCTTTCTCTCCCATTCTCTGCACCATCTTGCACCCTCCTCTTTAACCTTGTGGTTTTAGGTCTGTCCCAAGAGTTGAATACAGGAAAGGGTCTCTCTCATACATGGTTATATTGCCAGCACATAGAACAGTCCCACCAGGCACATAGTAGATGCTCAGTAAATATTTGTGGAATGAATTCATGGGAGAATTCATTCTGGCTAGGACTTGGCAGCAAAAGCCTGTCCACTTGGGGTCTCAGATCATTGAATCCTATGGACAGCAGAACTCTCTGGAGGCCATCTGGTCCATGCCTCACTTCTACCAAGGACTGCCTGCAACTACTCCCTCCTTCCTTTCCTTAAAGACTTAACCAACATCAGCGTTGATGGAGACCGTTAGATACCATCTAGCCCTGCAAGTCTCAGACTGGATTGTGAACAGTGTTCCAGCCTGTGCACCCCACTCCTAAAGATTCGGATTGAATTGGTTGGGTTGCAGCCTACACGTTGCGGTTTTCGGCAGCTCCCCAGGTGATCCTAATGTGCAGCCAAGGTTTAGAACCAGAGACCTAATCCAACCTCCTCATTTTATAGACCAAACATCAGAGAGGGGAGGAGGTGTGTCCAGGATTATCCAGAACGTCAGTGGCACAGCTGAACCCCAAATCCAGAGAGCCCTCTTCTCTACTCAGAAGGCACCTCCGTCCTCTGTTCAGAAACTGTGTCATAGGGTCTCTTGGCTCTTTTGGAAGAAGGTTCATCCTAAGGTCACATCCTTCAAGCTTCTCCTTCATCTGCCCAGAGCAGATTTAGTCTGAATGCAGCCAAGAATGAGGCTTCACTCAGGTCGTCCTCCCTGCTCTGTGTGTCTTTCCTTTATGATCCCGGGCACTGGTTTATTCAGCTTCCTGGGGAAGTCTGCAACGCACCTCCTTGGCTGTCTCCACCAGCTCTACCTCTCTGTCCCCTTCCCGCTTGTCTCTGCCTTTCTTCCTGCACTTCGGCTGACCTCCACCCCATCCATTCTCCCGGCTAACGTCCTCCCCAGAGCACGCAGCCCCGCTGAACCGCTCCCTGGCAAGATCTTGAAATAAGTGAATTTTCGCCTCCTTGTTTCTCATTTCTGCTCCCTGGCGACTACCCTCCAGCCCTGCAAAGGGAGGGCTGGCCCCAGAGGACGCGGCTGTGTCTTCCTCACAGCTGGCGAACAGCTAGCTTGAGTCATGGCCTTGGAACACAAATAATATGCTCTCATTTATTAAAAAAAAAAAAACCCGCCAGCAGCCAAAAAAACACACTGATAAAAGCGTTGGTGAAAGATGATCCAGAGCAGATAAACTGTTCCTTAATCGGTGGTGCAGTAAATAGCTCCCTCCTAGGGAGGCTCACCGAGAGCGTTCTGGGCAGGGTGGAGAGTTTTTAACCCTCATTAGCCTCAACTAAACGTGGACCCACTGGAATTTTTACGCGCAGCTATTAAGCATTGAGTAGGACTCTGTGTGTTATTACAAACACTCTTACTGATTATGCCTCCTCATCCCTCGTGAGCAGAGGAGGCTGTTTTGTTTTGTTCCTGTCTTCCAAGGGTGAAATCACTGCTGCTCTCATTCATTCCTGACAATTTCTCCCCCTCCCAGCCGTGCCCTCGGGATCCATAGAATATCCCCTGCTGGCTGTTAGAACTTTGCCAATCATTTCTATTTTAAGACTGTTAAAGCCAGTAAAACCATCCATCAACTGTCTGTAAATAGCCGAAACAACTAATATCGGGACGCCGAATGACTTATGGAAAGTACGAGCACCACGTCTCTGGTACGCAGCGGGGCTCCGCACACGGCTAGTTCAAAACTGCCTCGCGCACCATCTTGTCTAATCCTATGGAACGCCTGTGAGGTGGGTATTATTGGACCAATATTCAAAAGAGGAAACAGACTCAAAGACACATGGCATGGTTAAGTCTTCTCTTGGCACTGATTGTGCCTTAAACAATTCTGGGTCATTTGGGTGCTCATTTCCTGAAGCCAGGGGCTTAGAGTCTGCGCAAACGAATCCTGCTGAAGGCGGAGCATCACAGCCAAGGGGACAGGCAGCCCGAGAAAGGAGTGTACAAAAATCACCCAGTCCGGAGGGGTCAACCTGGATGCTGTATGCCAAAACGGCCCACAGACATGTCTTCATTGGCCTGCACACTGTTTCATGATGGAATCTGTTGCTAACATCTGAAAAATTCCAGAACATTTCCCCAAAACATCCAGACTTCAAGTTTGTCTTGAAAACATATAAATCTAGGCCGGGCGCGGTGGCTCACACCTGTAATCCCAGCACTCTGGGAGGCTGAGGCGGGAGGATTGCTCGAGCCCAGGAGTTTGAGATCAGCCTGAGCAAGAGTGAGACCCCGTCTCTACTAAAAATAGAAAAAATTAGCCGGGCATGGTGGTACATGACTGTAGTCCCAGCTACTCAGGAGGCTGAGGCAGGAGGATCGCTTAAGCCCAGGAGTTTGAGGTTGCTGTGAGCTAGGCTGACGCCACTGCACTCTAGCCAGGGTGACAGAGCAAGACTATGTCTCAAAGGAAAAAAAAAAAAAGAAAAAGTGTAGATCTAGAACATTAGGCATTTGGCCAATGATTGGTGGAAGCTGAGCAATGTCTGCCCTCTCTAAAGGGGGCCTGCCTGCTTTAGTTTCCCTGCTTCACTTGTTTCTGTTGTCTGCCTGACTCCTGTTGACATTTGAGGCTATGACCCGTAATCTATTTCCACCTATCCCCTTCCGATAAGGAAAGCAGCATCCTGAGAAATGAAGAGACCAAAGTCAAAGGCAAACAGAGCTGGCTGTGGTGGCACGTACCTGTAGTCCCAGCTACTTGGAGGCTGAGGCAGGAGGGTCTTCCCCTGAGCCCAGAAGTTTGAGGACAGCCTGGGCAGCATGGCAAGACTCATCTCTAAAACTTTTTTTAAAAAGACAAATGCGTGACCTTGAGGAAGCTACATAGCTTCCCTGCTCTGCAATTTCCTCCTCTATAAAATGGGAATGTCGATAGTGCCTGTGTCAGTCTGCTTAGGCTGCCACATCAAAGTACCGTAGGCTGGGGGCTTAAACACACTACATTTCTTACATTCTTACACTTCTGGAGGATAAGAATTCTTCAATCAAGGTGTTGGCATGTTTGGCTTCTGGTGAGGGCCCTCTTAGACATGGCCATTTTCTTGCTACACATGGTGTGCGTGGGTGTCTCTTCTTATAAAGACACTAATCGTAACGGATCAGGGCCCCACCCTTATGACCTCATTTAACCCCATTTTCCTTAGAGGCTCCATCTGCAATTACAGCCACACTGGGGGTTAATATTTCAACACATGAATGAGGTGGAAGGACACAAACATTCAGTCCATAACAGTGCCCCTTTCCTGGGGTGGTTGTGTGAGGGTGGAATGAGTGAATGCAGGAGAAGCACGAAGAACAGTGTCCAACATGTAGTACGTTCTCAGGAAACGTCATCAATAATATATGCTGGTAGTACTGAGGGTGTGGGCTTCTTCTTTAGCTTTTGGTAGTACTTCCTCTGCCAAAAGATATGTTTGTCATGGGCACCCACTCAGCTCCCCAAATAGTTGCCACCTTTCATAAGGTCTAGGAAAGTGCCACAATTAAGAAAAAAAGACCTGTTGGCACATTTCGTCCAATTGGGTACTCAGGGAGAATCGAAGAAGAAAGTTGAACCACCTTCCTATGCCACCCTGGGCCCCCAGTCTCTATTCAGTACATCCAGGAGGGACAGTCAGCCTCTGAAAGTGCTAATGCTGGCAGTCTGAATGCATGAATGGCTTGTTTTTCCCTTGTGTGTGAAGTTCTTATTATATCTGATTTCCCTTTCATCTCCCTGTGTGTGCAATGCCCCCAGAAGGCACAGGGCCATTTGCCAGTACCCTGAAGATTGGAGGTACACTCGGTAGTCTCTCTCTTCCCCCCAAATCCACATGCTGCCCTGCTCTGTGCTCCGGAGGGCTGACCTTGTGGACCTGGGCTCTGTGGCTCCTGCTCCCGCTGGGCTTCCAGATGTTGCTGGTCTTGGATGCGTCATTATTCTGGATGGTTCTCTCTTTTCTTTTTTTTTTTTTTGAGACAGAGTCTGGCTCTGTTGCCCGGGCTAGAGTGCCGTGGCGTCAGCCTAGCTCACAGCAACCTCAAACTCCTGGCTCAAGCGATCCTCCTACCTCATTCAGCCTCCTGGGACTACAGGCACGCACCACCATGCCCGGCTAATTTTTTCTATATATTGTTAGTTGTCCAGCTAATTTCTTTCTATTTTTTAGTAAAGATGGGGGTCTCGCTCTTGCTCAGGCTGGTCTCGAACTCCTGACCTCGAGCGATCCTCCTGCCTCGCCCTCCCAGAATGCTAAGATTACAGGTGTGAGCCACTGCGCCTGGCCTGGATGGTTCTCTTAATCTCGCCTGTACCTCTGTCAACAGTCCCTTCACAAATTTATCTCACTTAAACCTTTTTGAGAGTTCCACCTGTTTCCTGCTTGGCCCCTGATTGATGATATGGGAGGAATCTGATCTGCATGTAGTTTTCTGCATATAGTTTCATATAGTTGAGAAATCCAAATCTGAACAATTCTTCTCAGGGGCCATGCATAAACCCATCCTGCTCAGGGAGGAGTATCCAAGCCCAATTTTCATGAATATTCATAATACAGCTTCTCTGGCATTCACCAAATAGGTAGGGGCTGCCACCTGCCTCACCCAGGATGGTCCAGGCAGAGCTAAGGTGAGCAGGTGTAGTGCCCTTCATAGCACATGGGTTCCTGGGCCTTCGGAAACTCCTCAGTGTAGCGCCTGTGTAGTCACGTGCCTCTATAGCCACTGCTTTAGGTCTTGCTCATCTGACTGGACAGACCTGAGCCAGTGCGCAACCACAGTCCTTTGGATCAAAGACACTAGCTTGCTAAACTCACTTCTTTTTTGTCTTCCTGAAGTGGCAGAGAGCCAAAAGGGGAGCTTCCCCACACCACCCCTGCTGTCCCACGGCAGCTGAGAAACTGCTCCTCTCCGTGTAAATCTGTTCGGGAAAGCCCTGCAGAGGCCAAATCCACATTGTCGCAACCAGCCGCTTTCCTAAGAAGGGGCAGGCACAGAACCTGCCACAGCACCGTCAAAAAGGTGACAAGAAGGTTTCCCACTGAAAGCTGCCATTGTACGAGGAGGCAGTCATTTTACAACAGATGATCCTCTTCTTCTCTGGGCAAAAAGGAGCTGTCATCCAAGAAAGGCTTAAATTTCTGCTTCCTCTAGCCAAATGTCCTCAAAGTACCTTAGCACTCTGGACCTGCAAGAAGGACCATTCTGCAGGGACCAAGGTGCTGCCAGTGGATTACTCAGACCTTAGTTTGGTCCTCTCCCCTGGTCTTGTTCATTTAGTTTCTAATTCTCTTCCATTTTCCTCCCTCCTCCTCATCCCCTCTCCAAGAGATAGGTTAGAGAAATAAATCAATCTGAAATTCCAGTCACTTCCGTGGGATGCAAAAGTTTGAAACGACAAGACAATAAAAACTCTTTGATCATAAGCACTTAAGGAAAATGTCTGTGATTATCATTTAAATCTATGTTCTTCCTGCTATTAAAAAAGAAAAGGAAGTTGGTATATACAACCCCCATTGCTAAATTTGACTGGCTTAAAAAAAAATAAAGGAAAGGAAAGAAAGAAAAGGAAAAAGAAAAGAATTAGGAGAATCTAGGTCTAATTCCCAGTTCTGACATTAGTTATATTACCTTATGCAGTTACCTAACCTTTTCAAATTTGTTTCTTCCTTTGTGAAATGGAAATAATAATATCTATCTCACAGGGTTATTAATATGATGGTGGAGATTTATTATGCTTTTTTTGTCATTCAGTCACCCCCCCCCTTTTTAGCTTTTCATTTTGGAAATAATGCAAACTTATAGAGAATAGGCAAGAAGAAGAACAGTACAAAGAAAGTTCTGTACCCAGTTGCAAATACCATGGCCCTTTTTCTCTATATATTTCAGTGTAGATTTCGTAAGACTAAGGATATTCTCTTACGAGTGATGTAAGGATTTCTTACATCACTAGTGCAATTAATAAATTCAGTAAATGTGACATAGATTCAATGCTTTTTATCTAATTTAACATTATCTAATATTCCAATTTTGTCAATGGATCCAATAATATAATTTACATTTTTTCTTGCAAGTCATGATCCAATCTATCTATTGTAACCTGTTGTCATATCTTTTTCATCTTCTTCAATTTGGAACATTTCTATGCTTTTGTCTTTTATTGCATTGACAGTTTTAAAACTATGCAGTTTTTTTAAAAAAACAGAATTTCCTTATTTTGGGATGGTCTGATGTTTCCTCATTATTAGATTCATGTTATAGATTCTTAGCCAGAATATTGCATAGGGAATATTGTCTCCTTCTCAGAACATCACTTCTGAAGACACACTGGTGGCCGTTCAGAAGTTGCCCCCATCATTGGTATGTTAATTTTGATCACCTGGGTCATTAGTCCAGAGTGTGTTATCACCTGGAGGACTGTGCCACGACTCTGTGAGATGTCGTCCCCTGGCTTTGCCTTACCTGAGTTTCAACAGGCTTTTCCACTATATTATCAGGTCAGCTGCTTTGGGGTGCTTGGTACACGGTAAGACCAGTAGACCATGGTCATCAGCCCATTTTTTGCCTCCTGTTTCACCATAAAATAGGTCTCTTGTTCTCAGGAAATGTTGTATGGGGTAACAAGACAACGGGTAAGGTAGTCTATGAGCTCTCAGATGGTGGTACTGTCTGAAGTCCTGTGGCAGGGAAGGCAAACCCGTATATTATGTTTATATTAACATATGTGTTTATATATTACTTCTTGTGTTTCTATCTTACCCCATGGTAGGGTAACCATAGGTGTCAGTTTGACAGGGATGGTCTGGGTGTATACTCATTGTCTCTTTGTAATCAACCATAGCACCCCTCTTCATTCTCAAAAGTGGCCTAATTTGGACAATAAATTCTGTGGCTACCCTTCCCCTAGGAGCACCATGATATACTAGCCAGCACCATGCATTCCTGCACAGAGCACCACCCTGCTTTCTCTCCGCCTTGCTCTCTGTTGTGCTAAGTATATCTGCCTCATCCTTTATGGTTAAGTACTCCTACCCGGCCCCTGCAATTCTCGGATTTTTTTATCATCTCAACTAATAGTAGGGAGCCCAATCCCATAGCAGCCTTCTGCCTGCCATCAACTCTGGACTGCAAGGATAGCCAACACCAGCACCTCAAAAAGCCTCCTTGCTAGTGTGTTCTTTATTGCCTTAGAAGGGAGTGTCCTCTGGGCTGGCCCAGGGAACCAGCCAGGTGGTGGGTTCTTGAGCCATACATAATAAGTCTTTCTAATATTCCTACCTTCCTGAGTCTTCTGACTTCTTCCTCAACACTACATAAGGAAGTCTGGCTTCTCCACTTTGCTTATTTTAGGCCATTTAGAAACCAGGCTTCAAAGAGCCATCCCAGCAAACTGCTAATTAGGACAAGCTCCAGGCATCCCTACCAGAATATTAAACCCTGAGTTCTGTGTGTGTGTATTAGTCAGTGTATTTCTCCAGAGAAACAGAACCAACAGGATACATACGTAGCTAGCTATATGAGGGGAATTATCATGGGAATTGGCTCATGCAGTGATGAAAGCTGAGAAGTCCCACAATATGCTGTGTGCAAGTGGGAGAACCAGCGCAGCTGGTGGTGTAATTCAGTCTGAGTCCAAAGGCCTGAGAACCAGTGGAGCCAATGGTGGAATTCTCAGTCTAAGGTGCAAAGGTCCAGGAAGATGGCGCGGGACCAGCGCTGGTATAAGTCTCAAATCTGAAGGCCAAAGAACCTGGAGTTTTGAAGTCTGAGGTCAGGAGAAGATGGATGTCCCAGCTTAAAAAGAGGGAGAGAATTCACCCTTCCTCTGCCTTTTTGTTCTCTCTGGGCCCTCAGCAAATTGAATATCTTCCGACATTGGGTAAGGGTAGAGCTTCCTTACTGAGTCCACTGAGTAAGGGAGTCCAATCTCTCCCAGAAAAGACACCCTCACAGACACACCCAAAAATAATGCTTTACCAGCTATCTGGGTAACTCTTAACCCAGTCAAGTTGACACCTAAAGTTAACCATCACAATAAGTATCACCAAGTCAGTGAATGCTCCCTGTTAAGCTTTCTACCTCACCTCCCCGCAACTGTAACATCCTAAATATCCACTCCCACACGTTTCTGCAGTTCCTGCCAAGTTCTGTAATTAGCCAAGTTCTGCAGTATCTTTGGCAGATGTGCCTTTTCTTCCTGGAGCAGGGCTTTTTCTTTCCCATGTGGGCTGTGCTACAAGCTGGCTCTGGGTATTGGCAGAGGCAATAAGGGAGTGGGTCTCGAGGAGAACAAGTCACGGAGAAGGGGCTCTTCTTTGGGCAGGAGAGTTCGGGGATTTGAAGGGTCAAGATGATCATCTTCCCAGTTATCCCTATCCCAGGTCTCAGGGTCCCACCTTTCCCTACCAGGGCTCTGACTCTGACGTGGCAGCCTGTCAAAGCCATGCATTTAGTCTCCTTTGCTGTTCTGCTGCCACGTGATCAGATCTTGGGCTTGATTTTAAGATGCTACCGTATAACTGTAGGAAATAAAGATCTCCTTTGAAGTTGCCATAGAGGCCTCTGATCTTCAGATCATCTCATGAGTTCGTATTGAATGGCTCTGAGCCTGTCATTTTCTGTTTCCAAGGTCTCCAGAACCTTATAATTATCACTGTTTGCAAGCTGATTAAGTGCCTCAGCCACTTCATCTCCCAGCCTTGCTCTCCACCCAGTCAGCCCGATGAAACCAGGTGAAAGCTGCAGTGCCATTGCATGTCAGGGTCATTGCCATCGCTCTTATCCTCACCAGAAGGGTCTCTACTGATTTCACACAGGTGGGCACTATAACCCCAAAACTCATCTGGAGGATTTGCTTCCTAGAACTACTTGTGAAACCAGTTGTCTCAGCTCAGTTTGTCTAGAAAACAGAATCCGATTGAATACTGATAGGAAGGCAGCAAGAGTGGTAAAAAGGGAAATGATGTTGACCGAGATGAAAAGGAATGCAAGGTGGTGTGTGCTTCATGACCAGCTGCAAAAAGCCATGGCCAGTTGCTCAGTAGGAATGTCTGCTCAGTGGTGCAGGACGTTTTGGACAGGCTGTATTTGAAAACATAACTCAGAACACTGCATAGGAGGGAGGAAGAAAGAGAATTAATCTGCTTAGCTCCCTCCCATCACACTTCTCATTGGTCAACGTGCTCCCCACAGGGAATGAATTCCCTAGGTTGCGTCATCTAGCCCCTTTAGTGGCTACTCTGGAGCCAGATCCCACATCCTGCAGTGTGGCGTTGCATCTGAGTCCAGACATGCGGCTGGCCAGCCCAGCTGTGCAGCAGCAACCAAGACGGAAAGACCAGCACTTCTGGGACAGTGACCAGCCAGTACCTGGTGGCGGAACGCACAGATTTAGTTGGCGGTGGAGGTAGCCTTGGGGCCAGAAGAAAGGCAAGGTCTAAGGAATGTGAGGAGACACCCAAAATGTGCCTGATACATCTATTAATACGCTATTAATAGTAATTGTCTTTGTTTTATATGGAAAATTTCAAAACATTCATAAAAATTGAGAAAAGCATTTAATGACTCTCTGTACCCGTCTTTCAGTTTCAACATCTATGAACGGTTTGCAACCTTTTTTACTGCAACATTGTAAAGCAAATCTAAACATTGGATCATTTCACCCATAAATACTTCATTATGCATCTCTAACTATAATAATAAGATTTTTTTTATAACCACCATGTCACTGTCACACCTTAAAAGACCAGTAATTTTATTACTTAATGCCCAGCCCATGTTGAAATTTCTTGAGTCTTGAACAGGTTTGAAAGAAATTTCATAGTCTCGAACAGGTTTGTTTTATTTCGTTTTGTTTTTGTTTTATAGCTGTTTATTTGAAATAGAATCAGAGCAAGGTCCACATATTGTATTTGGTTGCTATACACCTTAAATCTTTTAAATTCTATTTGGTTTTTTCTCCATCCCATCCTACCCTTATTTTTTTTCTATTGCCATTAATTTGCCATTTTTTGTTAAAGTGTATCATTTGTCTCACATTCTGGATTTGACTGATTGCTTCCATGTCGTGTGTCACTTAACTTGCTCTTCTGTCCCATTTAATGCCTAAAAATTGTTCTTTAGATCCAGACAGTTAGTGGGTTCAATCTCTATAGTCAAGAATACTTCATGGGTGCTACTATAGTCTTACTATGCCATAAGGCTCACAGAGATGATGCTAAGACTGACAAACTCATGTGGAATTAATTTTTCTACATACTGGGAGGTAGGTGTTCAGTTTCAACTTGGTTATGATGCATGATGGCTTTTATGCTTTTGTACATTGCTTCAGTTTGAGAATGTTTTTATTTATGTTCAAAAGTGAGATTAGCGGCCGGGTGTGGTGACTCATGCCTGTAATCACAGTACTCTGGGAGGCCGAGGTAGGAGGATCGCTTGAGCTCAAGAGCTCGAGACCAGCCTGAGTAGAGTGAGACCCCATCTCTACTAAAAATAGAAAAGATTAGCTGGTGAAAATTCATTTTTAAAAAGAAAAATTTTAAAAAGTGAGATTACCAGTAATTTTCCTATCTCATATTTCCCTGTCTTATTTTGGACACCAAGATTTTACCAGTTTAATACAATTAATGGCAGAATGGTTCCTCATTTTCTATTTTCTCAAAGATTTTGTATAGGATTTCTTTCTTCAATATTTGATATAACTCATGTGAAACTCTCTGGGTCAGGTGATTTCTTGGAAGGTAAAGTTTAACAGTTATAGGGATACTAAAGTTTTCGATTTTTTCTCAAGTCAGTTTTGATCACATATTTCCTTAGAAATATAAATTCTTGATTTTGTTTGTTTTCGAATTCAATGGCGTGAGGTTTTCATGGTATCCTATTATCTTTTTAATCTGTTATATCTATAGTTTCTCCTCTGACTCCATTTGTTCCTATTATTGCTTAAGTCATTCCTCTTTTTTCATATTAGTCTTGTTAAAGGTTTCTTTAGCTTGTTAGTATTTTTATTTTATTTTATTTTTTGAGACAGGTTCTCACTCTGTTGCCCAGGCTAGAGTGCAGTGGCATCATCATAGCTCACTGCAACTTCGGACTCCTGGGCTCAAGCCATCCTCCTGCCTCAGCCTCCCAAGTAGCTGGGACTACAGATGCATGCCACCATGTCTGGCTAATTTTTTAATTTTTAGTAGAGATGGGGTGGGTGTGGGGGTCGGAGGGTCTCACTATGTGGCTCAGACTGGTCTTGAACTCCTGGCTGCAAGTGATCCTCCCACCTTGGCCTCCCAAAATGTTAGTATTAGAGGCATGAGCCACTACGCCCAGCCTAGCTTATAAGTGTTTTCCAAAAAAGCAACTTTTGGTTTTGTTGATCCTCTCTCCTGTAACTTTGTTTTTTGTTTGTACCTGTCCTTTGCTTTATGATTTCCCCTTCCTTCTGTTTTCTTTGAGTTTATTCAGTTGCTGTTTTGTAACCTCTCATGTTGCATGCTTTACTCATTACTTTTTAGGCTTTCCTGTTGGAACTAGAAGTGGGAGTCTAACCTTAAATATGTGATTCTATTTAGTGATTTGGTAGCACATGGCAAGGAAATACACATCATAGGGTGGGAAGGTAGAGACTCAGTAGGGAAAAAACATGTGGTAAACAGTTGCTTGGGGAGATTTGCGAATCAGATCAAGTGCCTGCTACTGATTCTGTTGCTTTAAAGGAAGTCTTTGGAAAGAGCCAGAATGTTAGTGAGTACTGGTTGTCTCTTGCTGTGTTTAGCAAGGTTTTTAGCAAAAGAGATGATTGTAGGAAAGAATTAACTAGTACAACAAAAATGGAAAGAAATAGACTGAGCCCAGATATTTGGAACTTTGTAGTATTGTAGGCCCCAAACAGCACAAAATAAGACTGATAAAAGCTTTAAGTGACTAAGGCCAATTAACACTTCTTCAAAAACAAAGTGATTTAGCATATGGCAAAGATCAGATTAGAAGGATGGACTTCTCACCCAAGCCTGTTATTTCTGGTGGCTTCAAGATAACAGTTATTAGGTGAAACAGGAAGGCATGGGGACAAGGAGATCAATCAGGCTTGAGAATTTTGATTAGGATAGAACTTCGGATAAGCTCGTTGGTATATGGAATTATCTAGAAACAAATAGGTTAGAAGCTTACTAAATTTATGAAGAATTATACAGCCAAAGAAATCACAAAGGCAGCTTTTGAAAAAGGCTTTGACTTTTTAAAGAGCTTTAAAATAATTCTAAAGTCTCCAAATTCACAACATCCTGACATTGGCTGCAAGAGTTCTCCAGCACCCCAAGGATTAAGTGCAGATATAAAACGCATGCCCACTGCAGGTGCACAGAGGGTCTGGGCAAGGAAGAGTCTCCTAAAGAGCAGTGAGGAGTCACGGACAACAAAGGATTAAGAATCCTTTCAGAGAGCCGAATCGGTATCTAATCAAGGAACTTCCCACCCCTCTTGGGGCAGACTTGATAATGCCCGTTCCTCGGGTTCCCTAACTGATAGGTTCCATTGACTTCTATATTTCTCTATTTGTATTTTTTATGCATAGGAGAGACTTTTCTTTTTTAACTGACGCTGTCCTGTCCTGTTCCACCATTGTATAGTCTGCAGAGTGGTCACATGATTGAATTCTAGTCAACTGAACTGTGAGCAGAAGTGACATGCTTGACGACCAGGCCTGGCCTGTTAAAAAACCCTCTGCTTTTTTCCCCTTCTGATGTGTGGAATAAAGATGACACTCAGGGAAATCTGCAAAGCCATGTGCTAAAAATGGCCGAGCTTCTGTCAGTCTGAGTCCTGGAATGACTAAGTGCAGGGAATCTGCCCCATCAACTTGCTCACCTGCCCAGTGGGAGCTAAAAAAATGCCTTGTTGGGTCTGTTTGTTATAGCTGTTAGGCCCCTGCTAACTTATACATCATCTAATAAATGTTAATTTCAGTGATCATGTTTTTCACATAGTTCTAGTTGGTTCTTTTTCAAATCTTTTTCAAATCCAATAGGTCACTTTTAATTTCTCCTGTTCATTGCTGTGTTTTTACTTCCATCTTTTATTTCTATGAAACTTTTCAACAAAAACATTGTATATGATGTATCTAATTTCAGTATCTGAAGTCTTTAGAGATTTAGCTCGTTATTTATGCTGACTCGTGGTTTTAGTGGCTTTCTTCTTTGTGACTTGATGATTTTTATACATGGGTTTCTGTTGCCTGAGCTCTTTGGGATTCCTTGTGGGCCTGAGTTCAGGGTGTATTTGTCCAGAGAAGATGTACATTTGCTGCTTCCAGGCCCCTAGGATGTTATCAAACTGGCACCAATTTAAGCTTGATTTTTCAGCTTGGGTTTTCCTGAACCATCTGGGTAGTGTAAGTTTAATGCAAGGACAGATAATGTAGTTACAAATTCTTGGAGGAAACCTGAAACTTTTTTATTATTATGCTTTTCCCCATTCAGAGCTGAAACTGAAATGGAGAAATTATTTTTGTGGTTTTCCTTTGCTGGCTGGATCTTGGGCAAATTATTTAACCTTTCCCAGTCTCAATTTAAAACTTATAGCATAGATTTCTTGTGAGCATTAAATAACATAATGCATATGAAGCACTTAGATTGTACTTAGCATAAATTAAACACTCAACACATATCACATTTTGTTTTGCTATTTATATAGGAAGATTCAGACCCAAACCAATTAGAAATGATACAAAACCGTGTAGGAATAGGTGACAATTCATATACTACCATGGAATATATATGGAAAATATCCTTTAGGGAAGTGAGAGCTGAAGAAGCTATTCTATTTTTCTGTGACCCTCCTGCCCCCAGGAAAGACACTTAAGTCCCTTGTTTGGCATTCTATTCTGCAGTAATTTTTTTTTGTTTGTTTTTGAAACAGTGTCTCGGGTCTCACTCTGTTGCCCAGGCTAGAGTACAGTGGTGTCATCATAGCTCACTGCAACCTCAAACTCCTGGACTCAAGTGATCCTTCTGCCTCAGCCTCCCGAGTAGCTGGGACTACAGGTGCACACCACCACGCTAATTTTTCTTTTTCTATTTTCTTTTTTGTAGAGATGGGGTCTTGCTCTTGCTCAGGCTGGTCTTGAACTCCTAGCCTCAAGGAATCCTCCCTCCTTGGCCTCCCAAAGTGCTAGGATTGCAGGCATGAGCCACCTTACCCAGCCCTCCTCTGCAGTCTTAAAACAACACCAGGATTGATGAACCTCGTGATTTAAAGAATATTAGTGTTGGAATTTAGTAAAAAAATCAGTTCACTAATTCAGCACAGTGATAACTTCTCTAACTGGGCTGATCCTAGCCCCTGAACATATGGTATTAGCCCCATATGGTGTGTGCATTAGTTTGCTAGGGCTGCCATGCCAAAGTGCCACAAATTGAGTGGCTTAAACAGAATTTTATCATCTCACACTTCTGGAGGCTGCAAGTCTGAGATCCAGGCATGAGGAGGGCCATGCTCCCTCTGAAGATGCCAGGGAAGGATCTGTTCCAGGCCTCTCTGCTGGCTTCTGATAGTTCTTTGGCTTGTGGCAACGTAAATAGAATCTTCACATTGAGTTCTCCCTGCGCACATGTCTGTCTGGGCATCCAAATTTCTCCTTTTTAAAAGGACATCAGTCATATTGGATTAGGAGCCCAACCTACTCTGGTATGACCTTATCTTAACTAATTACATCTGCACTACCCTATTTTCAAGTAAGATCACATTCTGAGGTACTTCCTGGAGGTTAGAACTTCAACATCTGAATTTGGGACGAGGGGCATACAATTCAACCCATAACGAGGTGGGTCTTCCTTGGCGCTGCCAATGGAGGCAGAAAGAAACTCTTCCAGTTCCTGCGTGCCAGTGCCTACTCCTGCTCCCTGTTAGATTTTTCTTCCCCTCCCCCATACAGCCATGGCTTGTTTTAAATGTATGTCCCTGTCCCTGCAACCGCAGTAATTTCTCAGGCTTGACTCTCAGGCAATGAGATGTGCTGAGAACAGATGTCTCCAAATCTGTTTGTGTCACTGTCTCAGAGTCAGATTTAGGCTCAACTAATATGCAGTAGGCACTTAGCATGTGTTTTCACATACCTCACCTCTCGGGGTCCCCACAATATCCCTCTAGAATAGTATCATACCCACTTAGTGAAGAAAATAAGGCTCATGGATGTTGAGTAACTTACCCAAAATTGCACCATCAGTACGTGGTGGAGCTAGAAATACGATCCATCAGAATAGGATTTTTGTCTTATTTATTCTCATGACCCCAAGCAGCTGGCACTTGAGTAATAAGACATTATTTGAACCCAGTTCTTCTCATTTCAGACTTTTCCACTACATTCCTCTGCTGTACCAGTAAGTCATGCCAATGAATGGAAGTGAGCATGCTCTCAGAGGTAGAGCATCTGTCACCATGTGTCCCTGTTCAAACTGCAGATTAGCCTTGTCTCATTGTCTATATATATATACATGACTGCATCACTTATTAACTACCAGAACTTACAAAACCCATAATCTATCTGGCCTGGGTTCACTTGAGTGTTGTATAAGACAAAATACACAAGGAAATGAAGAACAAAGTTGGCTAGTTCATGCAATCTAGTGCAACTCCCAAATGCAGAGGAATTCTGGGGGGAAAAAAAGAGCCCTTCTGCCCTCAGTGCCTTAAGTAGGGCAGTCCAGTTCACTCCAGAAACTGCCCACCACCTCGTTGGAAAAGTAGCCAAATTTCCCAGCTGTCTTCATATGCTGCATCACTTGGCTCTCTGCCCATCCCACCTTTGGGGAAGAGGAAAACAGAAAATTGAAATATTGGAGAAGAACAACAAAAGCTTTTCCCCTTAACCGTCTGGGAGTCCTAAGGTGCTGGGAGGCAGGAAGATGAAGTGATAACCCTCGCTGGTCCCTGGGATTTTTACTCAGGTAGGGGAGGACCCAGGCCCTGGTTTAACAGGGTGATTGTAGCTGTCTGGACTTGGCCTGAGTAGGGACAGTGGGAAGCGATTCCAGGGAAGGTGACCCTTGCCAGACATTCTTTGATGTTCACCAACTGGTCTGTTCACTGGAGCTTTGAGAGCTCAGTTTTTTTTCCTGAGGGATTGTCAGGTCAAATTCTCATCCTCTGCATGAAGGTCTTCATCCTGAAATTCTAGTTTCCTGGACTTGAAACTCTGGGGAAATGTGGAGAAAGGAATGGATTTGAGAGATGAATGCCAAAAGAGAGGAAGAATGTTCACGATAAGAAAATAGATCACTCTGAGGCATGTTTTCTTTTAATCAAGAAATGAAAACTGAAGCAATTATATGGTGAGGGGATAATTTCCTTTCAATTTCCTGAGTATTTTCAGGTATGTCTGTTCCACTGGAATTATTCAGATAATTTCCCTAATTGGCCCATTTCCTTTGTCTATATGGACCTAAGTTATTATTCTCATTATAGAATCTGTAAAGTCCTAGGCATGGGCTCTGTCTTGGGGAGTAGAGCAGGGCTAAGTCCAGAATCCAGGGTCCCTCACCCAAGTCCTGGCTCTCAGCTGCACCCTAGGATCCTCTGCTGGCACCAGCCCCCTTGACACACCCATCTGTGGAAGAGAAGTTCCAGTTCCATTACAGGAAACTTGTAGGGTTAAGCATCCAGACACTGATTTGCCATCAGTGGCTCTTTGGCAATTGTTTTCTTAATTTGAAGTTCACTTAGCACAGTTACAATAACGGCGTCACCTTCTCGAAGACAGCACGCTGGCCTGGAGTTTAAAGAGGAAGGGTATTACGGCCAGGATCCTAAGTGTTCGAGAGAGAGGAAGTCAGGGAATCATAGAACCTCAGAACCAGGACAGAACTTGGAGAGTGAGAGATCTGCTCTCCTCTTTTCAGAAAGAGAAGCAAAGGCCAAGAGCAGGGAAGTGACTTGTCCATGGGCACTCAGTTCAGCCAAGTGACAAACCTGGAGCTAGGTCAGCCGTCTAGTGCTCTTCCCACCTCACCTTGCTCTTCTCTTTCTTACAAAAAAACAGAAAAAGAAAAAAGACCCTTTTTTAAAATTTCAGGATATTATGGGGGTACAAACATTTTGGTTACATTTTATATCATTGCCTCTCCCTAGCGGGGGTCAGAGGCATGGCCTTCCCCCCAACAATGCACAAAAAGACACTTTTAAGAAAAAGGTGTTCAGTAGTGAGTGAGGGCCGCCCACTTCACCATGGATGGGAAGCATCTCTCAGTCCCCTCCTCTAAGTCAGTAGCTATGGCAGAACACTCAAGGCCTGGCTGACCTCCTGGGTTTTAGTGTTGCCTATCAGCTTGAGTTCAAATGGACTTTATTAACCGTGACTAATATCAGAGGATCCAAGGCTGTGCCCACTTGTTAATTTGGGGAAATTTGTAATGTAGGGTTTAATTTTGCGCGCAAAATATGAACAGTCCCTGCCTGAACCGCACACATCATCCCAGCTAGGTCAGGTGCCTGTTTAGCCACTTCAGGGTGGCTTTGTTTCTCCTCTGCTTCCCACAGTTGCAAACCCTCGCGGTGCCACGACCCCTGGAGAAACTCGATCTTAAGTCCCATGGACAAACGCTCCAGTCCCGCGGGGCTCCCAGGACACTACAGCTATCGGATTTCGCGTGGCCGCCCAGCACCCCCTACTCGTGTCCCCTCCCGCCAGGGAACCCCTGGAGCCAATCAGAACGTCGCGGAGCTCGGGGTTGTAGAGTCCCAAGCCCGGGACCCGCCCCTCTTTGTTGCGGTGGCCAATAGACGCATTCGGAACATCGGCGGCTGCCCGGGTGACTCGGTTATATGTCACAGAATAACATTCGAGAATGGGACATGGAATGAGGCGACGGCTGCAGCAGCCCCAGCAGCCCCAGCAGCCCCAGCCCCAGCCCCAGGCCCCGCAGCAGCAGCAGCAGCAGTCCCCGCCGCCCCCGCCGCCCGGAGAGGCTCGGCAGCAATGAAGCCGGCTGTCCCGAGGTAGGGTCCCGGAGCTGCGCGCGCGCTTCCTGCGCCCCGCCTGCAGCCAGTCCCTGCCGGTGCGTGGCCGGAACTCGGGGAAAGGGGGCGGGTGGAGCTCTGCCCACCGGAGCCCCGCCGGGGGCCAGGAGGGCTTCCTGCGTGAAGCCGGGCCGCCTTTGCAAATCGAGGCTGCTGCAGCGCCTTCGCGCCAGCCCCAGGCGCTCACGTGCAGGCACGTTCTCTGCTCGGCGCCTCGCTCTGCCACATCTGGGAACCAAGGAGTGTGTGCAGCCGTGTGGGGACCTCCTGCTCCTTCATGCTGCACGAACTGTCTTTCTTCTCCCTACACCGTCCACTCCGCATCCCCCACGCTCCTCGCATCCCCCGCCCCCGGTGTTTAGGTGTGTGTGAAGCTTTGTGGCCAATTTTGAGCTACCTTTCTAGGTAATACGAGGGCTGGAACCCCTTATTCCATTCCAAGGGGGTCTGTCAGCGCGCGGGGTCAGCGGGAGGTGACGTGGAAACACTTTGGGGGGCCCTCACTCTGGGTGTCCTCTTAGCCGTGGTGTCTGCTATGTTTCCACTGATTTCAGGCACAGCCCTTAGCCGGGAGGGAGCACGGCCGCCTCCGCGGACTCCCGCCGCCGCTCCCCCTTCGCGCGTCCTGCGGCAGCGAGAGGCATGGAGAAGGCCACCCCCGCGGGGCGCTGATCCCCGCGCCGCGCCCGCGCGCACACGCCCCCCGCCGCCGCCGCCCCCGCGTGTCCCAGGCACCGCACTCCCCGCCCCGGCCCCACCATGACCGGCTCGGCGGCCGACACTCACCGCTGCCCACACCCCAAAGGCGCCAAAGGCACCCGGTCCCGGAGCAGCCACGCGCGGCCCGTGAGCCTCGCCACCAGCGGGGGCTCGGAGGAGGAGGACAAAGACGGCGGGGTGCTGTTTCACGTTAATAAGAGCGGCTTCCCCATCGACAGCCACACCTGGGAGCGCATGTGGATGCACGTGGCCAAGGTGCACCCTAAGGGGGGAGAAATGGTGGGCGCCATCAGGAACGCCACCTTCTTGGCAAAGGTCAGTGGCTTCAAAGGCGGGGTGGGGAGTGGGGGGGGGTGAGGGGTGGGCAGTGATGGGACCTTTTCAGCCTGTACATAGCAAATAGAAGTAATCTCCATTTTCCTGGTCCTGCTGCAAACTGCCTTCCGCTCCCTATTCGGCCGGCCAGCCCTTTTCCTAATTGAGATATTTACCTTGGAGGCCTTAGAAGTGGGGGAGGGAGAAGAAGGGGGCTTGCTGTCCTGGGACTGCATAGTCAGGTTGTGCCAAGGTTCCTTTGAATCTCCAGCCAAACTCTATTATTTACTCCCCTCAATACATCCTCCTTCAGCGAAAGCTAGAGCCACCAGGTAACACCAGCAATGCCAAAGAAGAATGCGCAGGTCCCCAGGGATCCCGCTCTGCTTAATCTTTTTGGAGGCTCTTGCTCCCTGCTACCCCTCCCCCCAGCAAATGATTTATTAAGCTGTGAATGAATTTGCAATCAACCAGTCAGACTTCTCAGTGTGAATCATTTCTAGACTTTTTGCCAATTTTTTTTTTTTTTTTTTTTTTGATGACAGTGACTTTCACCTCTGAAACTTGCAAAACAGTGAACTCTTCCCAGCTTATCTGGGCTCCAAGAAAAAAAGAAAGACTTTTGGCTGTGGCTTAAAAGGGACTTTCCAGTACACATGATGAATTGGTCTGACTGGATAGAGAAAGACGCTTAGGAGTGAAACTCGCTTTTTACCTTGGAGAGAAGCCAGTGAGCCATTTGGGTTTGGTGGCCAAGGATATTGTTACAGAGGGAGGGAGAACGTCCCCTGGTGGGAGTAGCTGCCTTATATGGAACATCAAAATGCAAGCTGGGGAGAAACACTGCAAAGCCTGGGGGTGATAGCATGCTGGACGGTTTCCCCTGGACCCTGGGGACACTGGTGCGGCTGAGAAGATTCCTAGGGAGGTCCAGGAATGCCAGACCTGAGACCTGGAAGGCCATCTGGTCGAGTCCCCAGCCTGGTGACAGCTGAGCATCTGAGCCTGCAGGCCAGAAAGCTGTGTGTGCCCTTGGGGAAGTGACAGAGCCTCTGAACTTCCTGCTGCAGTTGGTTACTGTGTTTTATTACTCTGCTGGTCAAGCAGATATCTTCACTGTGCCCAACTAGAATTTTCCCTGCTTTAGTGTTAACTGTAATTATCCTTGTGGGTTCTCCTTGAACATGAGAACAACACTGGTCCTATTTCGCAGTTCTAACCTCAGAATCTTTCCCCCCTTGAGTGAGGACCCAGGGATTCCTTAAACCTGGAAGAGAAGTGGCCAAACTGAGCCCTCTTCCTACGGCCTCATGCTGCCCTTCTAGCCTCAGCACTGACCCTGCCTTTACTTGTGTCTTCAGCCTTCCCCCAACCTTGTGGCTGGGGGGCATGGTGGGGCGGAAGCCTCCTCCTCTAAGTGGGAATCATGGAATTTTAATATTGGTAGAGACCAGTCTCCCACCTCTGGGCAGAATCCCTTCCTCTTTTTGAAGACGTCTGGGAATGGGGGTGTCGCTGCCTCAAAGGGCAGCTTAGGTTTGGTTGTTGGGAAGCTCTTAGCCAAACAGAAATCCTGCTGCCCTCCCCCCAGCCACAGTCCCTTTTCAACACTGATTCTTGTGTTGCCCTTTGAATCAGGATGGAACACTGTCCACTTCCTTTGCTGCTCACAGCAGCTTTGTTTTTTTTTTTTTTGAGAAAGAGTCTCACTCTGTTGCCCGGGCTAGAGTGCCGTGGCGTCAACCTAACTCACAGCAACCTCAAACTACTGGGCTGAAGGGATCCTTCTGTCTCAGCCTCCCAAGTAGCTGGGACTACAGGCATGTGCCACCATGCCCGACTAAATTTTTCTATATATATATTTAGTTGGCCAATTAATTTCTTTCTATTATTAGTAGAGACGGGGTCTCGCTCTTGCTCAGGTTGGTCTCGAACTCCTGACCTTGAGCCATCCGCCCGCCTCGGCCTCCCAGAGTGCTAGGATTACAGGCGTGAGCCACCGCGCCCGGCCTGATTATTGCTTTTTGTCATTAATAGTGCCTTTATTTTTAAAATAATCTTAAAAGGATGATGTATTAAATTATATTCAGTTTATTCTCAAAGAAAGGAAGCTAAAGTATAAAGATTATTCTATGAGTTTGTAAAACAAAATTCAAGCAAAGAAAAAATTAGTAGTGGGATATATTTTTATAGAAATGCCATTTTATAGTATAAATATTTAAATAAAATGAATACTTGAATACTTGTGACCTGTAAAATGTAATAAAAACATTTCATTCCCAAATAAAACATATAGAAGTTTGTAACAAGTTTTAAAAATTGGGGCAAATAAATACTGGAATCAGAAGCCAATCTATTAATATATGATAATGGTTTGTGCTTTCTCACTCAAATATTTTGATTTTCTCTTGAGGAAAATGGAAGAATGAACTATTTTCTATGATAAGATGCTTGCAACAATGGTTCCCTAATAATCTCAGGTCCCATTTTTCCACAAGGTTGATGACTACCCGGGGATTATGGAGGTTTTGATATCATATAATGCTTAGCTAAAGGCAAAAATGGGTTTCTTGAAAATGACCAGAATTGTGTGACTCCCCAGATTTGGAAGGGAGGGGTGATAACATAATATTTTTATTCAGTGATTCTAATGTAAGGAAGGTCTGGCTTAGTCAATGGCACTAACTAAATCATTGAAACAAAAATATATTTACAAAAATAAGTAAATATATATTTACATATAAAATACTAATAATAACAATAATGTTTAAAAATATTATCACAGTCTTTCCCTGCGGAGCTTCAAGCACTTGGCAATTGTCTCATTAATTCTCAGATGCTCCATGGGAAAGAGTAGAGCAATAAATCACATATTGAAGAGATGTTTTAAGTAGAAGAGTCAGTTGTAGTCTTAATAAATACAGGTTGGTGAACAAAGGTTGTGAATCAGTTTTAGTGAGATAAATTTATTCTTTTCCTTTGAAGAAGTGAATGACCCAACAAAAACTTTATTCAAAGTTAATTGTAAAATATAGTACATTGTTTCCCTTTGTATTTTCACCTAAACCCAATTACCTGTCATTCCGATGACCTATTTTCAAAATTCCATTAAAGTCAGCAAGTAACAAGATTCTTAGCAATCTTTAGTCAGATGTCATTTGACTATTGGTGATCAAGATTGAGAGCGCCTTAAATGAGGAGTTTCAAAATCAATGGCCATCATCCATACTATTGATTAAACATTTTGTTACCTTACTAATGGCCCAAATTTAAACATTTCATAGAATTGGTTAATTTTAAGGAGCAGTTAAAATAGTAAAATAATATCATTGTTCACATTATTAATTGGAAAATTAATGAAATATTAAGGTAAATATATGTTTGTCTTTGAAAATAGTGTCTTGTGCTATTATTAGATATATAGATGACCTTTCCACCCTGAGGTTAGAGTTCAAATTAAGCCTCAGTCCTAAGTAAATTGAGATGAATGGTTTGGCCTTTGTCCCTGGTGTAAAATAGTCCATATCACAAAATCACCATACATCTGTTTTTGCAAAATTGGCGTAATTGGCATTCTCCTAGGGCTTTGTTGGCATCAAAGCTGAAGCTATTTCTTACTATTAAGGAAGATTTTTTTCTAGGTCATGGATTTTTTTTAAATATCTATAAAAATGGCCCAGAATATGTCTGTTTACTTGTGACAAGGGTGAATTATGTCTCATCATTATCAATTTTGTTATTGATAATAGCACAGTAACAATCTAATACATTTACTAGGATGGGTGCACCTATGGGAAATGGCAAATAAACAGATGGAATAATTTTGAAGAGGCCACCCCTTTGATCTTATTAGTAGTTTTATAAGTATCTTCATTCAATTATATTGAGAAGAATCAAGATGTCTTTTAAATTCTGATACCTAAATGCATAATTATAATATTAGATGCCAAAAGACATTTGGTAAGAACAACTCAGATAACATTAACTGCAAGTGGAAAAAAATAATTGGTTTTAAAATCAACTCTTTTTTCTGTGTTAATTACACTCTAATTATATAATTTCTTAAAAATTGTATTATCAATTTGAAAAAGTTCCTTAACCAGAAAAACTCCATGTGAAAAATGTGTTTGAATATTATGTTGCCCAGGAATCACACAGCAATGAGAGTGTACTCAACTAAAGGACTAAAATTAATGTTAATGTATACAGGTGGCTATGTTAATGTTAAAGATAAGCTAATTTTAATTATAGATTTAATCTTGATTTTTAGGGGAAGTGGTTGTTTTTATTTTTCTAGACACTTTTCAATACTGGAAGCAGGCAATCTAAAAAATTTTTAAGGAATGGATGTTTAGTGTTGTGTATTGGGAGATTATATTAAAACATATGACAGGCCGGGCGCGGTTGCTCACGCCTGTAATCCTAGCACTCTGGGAGACTGAGGCGGGAGGATCGTTCAAGGTCAGGAGTTCGAAACCAGCCTGAGCAAGAGCGAGACCCCGTCTCTACTAAAAATAGAAACAAATTAATCGGCCAATTAAAAAAATGTATAAAAAAATTAGCCGGGCATGGTGGCACATGCCTGTAGTCCCAGCTACTCGGGAGGCTGAGGCAGAAGGATTGCTTCAGCCCAGGAATGTGAGGTTGCTGTGAGCTAGGCTGACGCCACGACACTCTAGCCCGGGCAACAGAGTGAGACTCTGTCTCAAAAAAAAAAAAAAAAAAAATGACAGTTATCCAATTATCTATCCCTCTATTTTCTCAAAATAAAAGAAACAAACTTTTGCTATCCTTGCAGTAATTTTTAAAATTACCACTATGTTTGAGTTAGTAATTTTTAAACTCTTCATTTCCTTTTGGTTTAAATACCATTTTAAGAAAAAATCCTCTTCCTTTCTCTCCTCCTTCCCTGCTACACACACACACACACACACACACACAGCCAACAAAAACACAAAGCAGCTTGTATTTGTTAGTAGGCCATAGCCATTTTTTCCAAATATTTCAAAAATTATCTCTACTTCATTTTTAGGGACTATATAAGTTTCAACACTAGATTAGCCAAAGCTGTCATTTATAGTGGGTGAACACTAGTCTCCCATCAGTTGATTGTATACTAAGCACTCAGTTTTGCTTATTCCTAAACTCTATTTTTTTGTGCTACTTCTCTGTGATAGTTTTATTATAATAACATCCCTATTTAACAGAAGTTAAGCCAGTGGACAACTGCAAGTACAAAAAAGGAAGCATTTTGTCTGCACATACTAAATTAGAAATGTGTGTTTCTAAAATAAGCTGCTTTGAATTGGATCTGAGTAAAAGACTAAAAAGATTGGGGAAAGTGTCATAGGATTTTCTGTGAGAATAACATTTACCAAGATAACATGCGAAAATACCTAGCACCATGCTCAATATAGACTCAGTGCTGAATTGAGTTTTTTTTTCTTTTTTTCGTAAGTTCTTTAATGAATGTTGTCTGTTCTCTACTGATACACGTTTAGCCTCAGAGGACACAGACCTTTAAGAAGGAGATGAGAAAACCATGGCTATAGTTAGTATGAAAGAGTCATCCTGGGAATGAGCCCTACATGTCATGTTTTCGTTCAAAGTTACTGTGTTATCCCAGTTTGTAAAGAGGGTGCATAGAATGCTTCAGAACTTTTTTTCCTTCTTATTTTAGTGATGACTGCTTCATGTATTGATTTCCAAAATCATAATTATTAATTTCTTATAATGTATACCTGTTAAAGTTATAATCATCAACTCTAAACAATTATGTCTAAATTTTTGCTTTTATCATCAACTCTGAACAATCATGTCTAAATTTTTGCTTTATTTGTATTTCTCTTTGTGTTATCATTCCTTTTTTTTTGTTTGTTTGTTTTGGTACATTTTTAGTTCTTAAAATATTTGTAAGTATGCATTTGCAAAATGTCCCAAAAAAGACACCATTAGCATTTTGTCGTCATTTTTATGAAGTTGTAACTAAAGGAAGAGTCTGTCTTTTATTTTGGACTGGTACTTCTCTCTCACCACTGTGAATGCACAGGCTTTTTGGTTAATATTTATACCAAGGGTGTGAACCTTAAGTGATATGAACAAACATATGTTTTTGTGATGAAAGAAAGCTGTAAGTCTCATGTGTTCCAAAGAGTAAAATTAAGACAGCTTTTGCAAAGGTGTTTCCTTCTGTTGCGCTATCATTTCTTTCTCAAGGGAAGTTATAGAAGCCATTTTGTTTTAACTCTTTTAAATGAGAATGAACAGAACACCCTACTGAGAATCATTTTTGTTTAGATGAACATTGTATAGCATAAAGCATAATCATTTTCTTTCCATTGCTAGTCTACAAAACCTCCTACCAAACAGTCATTTAACAGGCAAATTTCATGTTCACTCTAAAGGGAAATACATCTTGAAAGCGTAATTCAAGCACATTCTTCATTTGGGGGAAAGAATGAACAGCATCAAAACAGCATGAGGGAAGGCAGATTGGAAGTAGAATATGTGAATAAAGGTTTTAATGTTTTTGTGAACATTAAATTCAACATAATTCCACAGTACTATGCCCAACCCACCTTAACAGGCTAGTGTGTTTCTAGGCTTTGTTAATAGAACGTATCATCTGAAATAAAGGTGGGCACACCTCTGGCCTGTGGGCCGAATTCAGCCTGTTGCCTGTGTTTTGCATGACCCACAAACTATAAAAATCTTTTTTTTTTTAATTTTTAAAAGGTTAAATATAAATCAAGAGTAGAATAATATTTTACTGCTCATAAAAATTAAATCTAATTTTCTTGTCTACTAATAAAGTTTTAGTTGGATACAGCCATGCTCATTTGCTTGAGTGCAGTGTCTGGCTACCTCCTTGCTGCAAAGGCAAACTTGAGCAGCTGTGACAGACACTGTATGGTTCACAAAGTCCAAAATATTCTTACTCTTTAAGAAAAAGTTTGTTGATTTAAATTGTGAAGAGTGATACTTGTGCTCTAGTGTGGGCTGTTAGACCATATATAAAACTGATAAATTTCCAGATAGAGTCAGACAAACTGGGATCAAGTGGAAGAGGTCACTTAGAAGAGAGGACTTGGAGGAGGAGGAAGAGGGTTTCCTTTTTTTTTTTTTGGAGACAGAGTCTCCCTCTGTTGCCCAGGCTGGAGTGCAGTGGCTTCATCATAGCTCACTGAGACCTCAAACTCCTGGGCTCAATCTATCCTCCTGCCTCAGCCTCCTGAGTAGCTAGGACTCCACAGTGTGCCACCGCATCGGCTAATTTTTTTGTAGGGGTCTCACTATAACTCAGGCTGGTCTTAAACTCCTGAACTCAAGCAGTCCTCCCACTTTGGCCTCCCAGAGTGCTAGGATTATAGGCTTGAGCCAGAGCACCCAGCTTTGAGATAGGTTTTAAATATGATATGAAAAATAGTTGAAAGAATGAGGATGCTTTGCCAGGCAACGAAGTTGATTGGGATCATGATACTCTTTAAATATCTGCAATTCTGTGAGAGAATGATTAGACTTGTTATATTTAATACAAAAGGGCAAAATTAGAGTTAGGAGCAGTAGGTGAAAATTTTACTGAAACATGATGATTCAATGAAAAAAATAGAGTATGCTAGTAAAATTATACTTTCATGGAATCCTTTTTTTTTTCCTTGTATGCCAGTGACTTCTAGTACTTCAATAATTCATGCATTGGTTATTAAAATAGTTGATGGGCATGTCTGTTAGTGGCTAGACTAAATGACTTTCTTATTCTGTGATTAATTCAATAAATATATATTAAGCACCTTCTTTGTGTGAAGCACTCTTTTAGGCATTGGGATTAGAATGGTGAGCAGCACAGACCAAGTTTCTGCTCTTCTTGAACTGGCTTGCTAGAGTCTTTGAGGGGGACTCTTTGTATGAGACAATTTGTATGCAAAAAATCAAAGCCTTGGCAGGGCCACACTCCCTTTGAAGGCTGTATGGAAAAATCCTTCTGATGTGTGTCCCTGTGAAAACATTTGTTGAAATCCTAACCCCTAGTGCCTCAGAATGTGATAGGGTCCTTACAGAGATGATCAAAGTAAAACAAGGTCATTATGGTGGGTCCTAATTCAATATGACCTGTGTCCTTATAAAAAGGGGGAATTTGCTGGTTGCGGTGACTCACGCCTGTAATCCTCTCTGGGACACCAACGTGGGAGGATCCCTTGAGCTCAGGAGTTCGAGACCAGCCTGAGCAAGAGCAAGACTTGTCTCCACTAAAAAATAGAAAAAAAAAAAATATCTGGGCATGTGGTGGCACACTCCTGTAGTCCCAGCTCCTCAGGAGGCCGAGGCAGGAGGATCGCTTAAGCCCAGGAGTTTGAGGTTGCAGTGAACTGTGATGATGCCACTACACTCTACCCAGGGTGACAGAACAAGACTCTGTCTCAAAAAATAAAAAAATAAAAAAAAAAAGAGGAGAGAGGAGAGGAATTTGGACACAGAGACAGACACAAGGAGAATCCATATGAAGATGAGGCAGGGATTGGAATCAGGCATTTATAAGCCAAGAAATGCCAGAGATTGCCAGCAAACTACCAGAAGCATGGTAGTTTGGAACAGATTCTCCCTCGCAGCTCATAGAAGGAACCGACTCTGTCAACACCTTGGATTTGTGTTTGTAGCCTCCAGAACTGTGAAACAGTAAATTTCTGTTGTTTAAGCCATTCAGTTTGTAATACTTTGTTAAGATAACCCTAGGAATGGAATGCATTTTCCTTACATCACCCAGCTTCCGGCGGCTCAGGTGTTCCTTGGTCCGTGGTAGTGAAACTCCAGTCTCCACCTCCATCTTCACGTGGACTTCTCCCGCGTGTCTTTGTGTGCCCTTTTCTATCTCCTATAAGGATACTCCCATTGGATTTAGAGCCCACTGTAATCCAGTGTCCTCTCACTTCTATCCTTACCTTAATTGCATCTGTAACAAGATCTTATTTCCAAATAAGATCATATCCTGTGTTTTGCGTGGACATGAATTTTGGGGGAACATTATTCCACCCTCTATAGCTGTTATACCCAGAGAATTGTCAGCAAAGGAGGCAAGAGTGATAAAAAAAAAAAAATGAAGGTGAAAAGAGGCAAGGACTTGGATAGATAGGATATTATAGATCCTTGTGAGCAGTCTGGATTTTATTCTAAATATAAAGAAAAATTCTTGGAGTGTTTTAAGCAGAAAAGTACAAGTTCATTTATATTTTAAAGAGGTATCTCAGACGACTGTGTAGAGGATGGGCTGTTACGAGGAAAGAGCGGAAACAAGAGGATGCTTCTTGGGTCCTTGGAGGAGAGAGAGATGTTCAGTACAAATGGTAACAAGTGTTGGGGCCAGGCTTAGAAGACTTATTGCCCGATTGGGATGTAATGAGTGGTGTGTTCCAGACTGGAGAGAAATCATGGGCTTGTTCTTTTTTATTAATTTTTGTTTGCTTATCTATTTATTTTAGTACTAGCAGACTATACATCTTTCAGAAGCTACAGCAGATGATGCTGTGAAAAGAAAGTCTCCCATCTAGCTCTGTCTCCCAGTCCTTTTACTTTAAAAGCAGCCACTCTTAGCCGCCTTATCTACATCCTTCTGAGTGAGGAAATATTCTATGGAGAATATTCTATGTAGGAAATATTCTCTTTCTGAGAAGACATGTGTCTTCTCCTAAATTAATGTTACTCTTCTTCCATAACACCCAATAAATGAACATGTTTCCAGGTCAGGAAATGTTACTTTTAAGAAGCACCTGCTTATTCAGTAAAAATATGTCCATAAACTCTAAAATAGCATTAAGGTAAATTAAATGAAGCTAGTAGTTTTATTATTATTATGTGTCCCTTATGATTATTGAATAATGAATAGCTTGCAAAGTTAGCTAAAACTTCATAACCCAGGTTTCTTGCCTTGAAAACAGGAAAAGCACCTCCTCTCCCATTTGCAAAATTTATAAATGAAAAATGAAATGGATCTGTCATCCATTGTTTCTCCTTACTCCTTTGAGATGACTGACAGTGTTTCGGAAGGCATTGTCTTTGTGCAGTTTGCCTGAGGGTCATAGAGTCCATCTGAGGTGAAGGCTGGGGTTGATGGTGTGTGTAGATGTCCCCTCCTGTGAGCCACTGCTGTCTCTGTGCTCTTTCAGGATCTTTCTAGGCCATTTAAAAGGTGATTAGGACACCATCAGCTTCTTATGGCAGAAGGATTTAATGTACTAAAGTTTCCTTACTTCTTTGAAGCTGAGCTATGTCCTGTGGAGTCTATCTTCCAAATAAACAACAAATCTACCCACTATTCCCGGTCCTTACAAGTCACTGTCATCTCTTACTTTGTTACTGCAAGAGCCTCCTAGTTGATATCTATGCTTCCATATGAATCTTCTTAGAGTAGCTGGGGTGGTTTTTGAAAATGGGGACAAAATCATGTTTGCTCCCTGACCTGTTTAAAACACCTCAATTGTTTCTATTGAACTTTTGATAGGATTGAAATCATTACATATTCTTCACTCTAAATACTTTTAAACTACTGCACTACCATTTCACTTATTCTATACTCTGGCCACACTGATGTTATTTAAGTTTCTAGAACATACCAAGGTCTTTCTTGTTTAAAGACAACCTATGCTGGATACTCTGCCAGGAATGTTCTTTTCCAGTTCTTACCGTGGCTGACTTCATTTATCTTTCAGGAGTCTGCTTCAGAGTCACTTAACTTACGGAAGACTTTCTTGCCCAATAAGCCAAATTAATTCTTCTGTAACCTCCATGAGTTTCTGTTTTGTTCGCCAGTGTACACTCAGTGGTGAGCAGGTAGTGAGTGATCAACATATATAATTGTGAATGAATGCATCTTATGTTTACTATGTAGTAGAGATTGTAAACTTTCATCACCCTTCAAGTTTGCGTGCTTTGTGGCTGTGTCCTGCATTAATCTGTGTTTGTTTAAATTCAGAATTGCATTTATATTTATTTACTATAAATATACCAGAATGGATTTTAATTCTTTTGTCAGAAGAACTGTTAAGGCCATTATTGTTTATTTCAATGCAATGATTAACAGAAGTTGAAAAGGAAATCATTTTAAAAACATGAACAGGCAATGAATCTGCTAAGCCTTTATTATGTTCATAGCATTGCAGCTTTTGAGTGGTTTTGCAGATAGGAACTGAGGAAAATGCTTAATAGATATGAAAACAATTGCCCTTTAAAAATTATAGCAAACAAGTATTTACCCAAAGGGGGTTAATAAATTGCTCCAGGGAAAAGGGTTGTAATTATATTTAATCACTATCATTAAAAATAGTCTTTAACAGGTTGAGTGCATTTAACTCAGTGTTCTGAATACCAGGTAAACGTGGGCCATTATTTTTCTAATGTTTACTTTGTCATAAGAAATGAACAGAGTGAGAGGAACACATTTTTATTTGTTAAGAAAGCGTACTGTTTCCAAAATCACCAGTAGGATGAAGTAAATATGAGAGGAGATAGTCTTTATAATTGTTGAAAATTCATTGAAAAGATGGCTTTTCCATGCAGAAGAGGGGCAAGGGTTGTGAGAGGCACATTGCAGACAACAAAGATCAATGGGACAATATGATTAATTTGAAGTTAAAGTAAGGAAGGTCTCTCATTTGTCACCCACTGCCGATTTGCAGTAAACCTTAGCATTTCATCAAAGGGTTGCTGTGAACTGCTTTAAAGCAATCAACTTTCCTGTACTGGAACCTAGGGCCTACCCGAATCCTCCTTGAGAGCATAAAAGTCCCCGTGATTCATCTTCCCTTCTTTTCTGTCAACATGAATATTAAGTGATTTCCTCCCTAGTGCATTATTAAGTTGTCTTACTTAATGTTACTTTCTGGGGACTGCACAGCTTGACCCTAACATCGAAGGGGAACAGATAGGATTGTCCTACGGGCGTGGTGTCATTCTCTGTCCCTCAGTGTGGAATTATGTAGAGTCGTGAAGCTTTATGGCTAGTCAGTAATTATGATCTGAAAACATTCAAAAAGAAAAGGAGTAAATGATAAATGAAGTTTGTTAATGAGATCATACATTTTAACTTACTTAAAACTAGCTAGTTTGATAGCCATGTGGAGTATAAGTAGTTTAACACAAATATAAAAGTGTTCCATATTTACATTACAAATTAAAATCCTGTGTTTTCCAATGAACACATTCTCATTAAGCAGGTGACGTTAATATTTCATTTTTATTGCTACCACTGTGAAAATGTATGAATTACAAATGCAAATTTAAATTTAGGTTTAACATCAATATTCAAGTGTGTTCTGATTGTTTTCACAAGTATCAGTAGGTTGTGCGATTGCATTTTGTGTTCTCCACACCTGTGAGGGCCGCCTTTAAAGTGTCACAGTCTTATCCTAACTTATATCCTCTCATCTTTTTTCCTAAGCTTCAGTTTTAATATATGGCCCCTTCCACCTGTGCTATAACTCTAGGACATAAAAGAAGTAGTTAGGAACAGATGATTTTTTATGTGTCTTGTTTTCCTTGCAAACGCCCACTAATGCAATTAGTTACATTCCTGAGAGAGTCTTTGTATTTATCTATTATATTTTGAATGAATCAAGGCACAGTCTTTTCTAACACATTATGGTGTTTATTAGTTCAGCTGGTTTGCTGACAGATGTTTCCTTTAGGATGGAAGAAGAACTAATACAGCTAGTTGCATTTAAAAAAAAAAAATGTTGTGTCCTGGGTGAACTCATGACTTTGTATTTCTTTCCCATTTTTACAGTAAGTCTCCCTAGAGAAAACATCATCTTTATTGTTTTGTTCCCCTTCTGTGATGTGTATTAGTCACTGGAATATTACCTCTAAATAAACAAATGATGAATTAATTAATTAATTCAGTCCTTTGAAGAAATAATATTACTTCAGCCCAGCACAAATGTTCCTAAGGGCAGGGAGAGATGACAGTGTAGCAGCCCTTTCTTCCAAAACTTCGTGAGTATTTAGGCCGGGCGCGGTGGCTCACGCCTGTAATCCTAGCACTCTGGGAGGCCGAGGCGGGCGGATTGCTCAAGGTCAGGAGTTTGAAACCAGCCTGAGCAAGAGCGAGACACCGTCTCTACTAATAATAGAAACAAATTAATTGGCCAACTAAATATATATAGAAAAAATTAGCCGGGCATGGTGGCGCATGCCTGTAGTCCCAGCTACTTGGGAGGCTGAGGCAGAAGGATTGCTTGAGCCCAGGAGTTTGAGG
>CAUYRT010096748.1:0-49254 GCA_963574885.1 Lepilemur ruficaudatus
CCTAGCTCACAGCAACCTCAAACTCCTGGGCTCAAGCGATCCTTCTGCCTCAGCCTCCCAAGTAGCTGGGACTACAGGCATGCACCACCATGCCTGGCTAATTTTTTCTATATATTTTTAGTTGGCCAATTAATTTCTTTCTGTTTATAGTAGAGACAGGGTCTCGCTCTTGCTCAGGCTGGTTTCAAACTCCTGACCTTGAGCGATCTGCCCGCCTCGGCCTCCCAGAGTGCTAGGATTACAGACGTGAGCCACCGCGCCCGGCCTAAGTTTTCTTTAGCTGGTTATTGCTGTGGGTTTATTATTTTGTTTGGAGCATTAAAATTGTTGAGGCATCTTGGAAACCCATGGTAAAGGTGATCTATACAATGTAAATGATTTTTAGATTTTTCATCATTTCAAATCATTTATCATCTGTTTTCTCTCCTTTGTTTACATAATTACAAATTATTTATATTGTCTACATTGAACATATTTCATAAGAGATATTTATTAAATGGACTAAAACTTTAAAGCATACAACTTAAGGCATGAAATCGTTCAATAATTGATGAATTACAGAACTGAGACAAGTTGTAGTAGTTTTATTTCTTAGATAGAAGATATTTAAACCAATCGCTATAATAAAATTTATTGCCTTACTGTACAACTCATAAAATTGCTTAGCAGATCTGGTGCAATGCTTTCAAATAGTAGGTACAAAACATAAGTGCTGTATCAAAGGCATATGCATGTATAAGGGAATATATAGGAGAGATTAATGATTCTGCCTTAGGGATTATCAAAAGAAATGTTGAACAGATACAGCAGAGGATGTGGTATTTGAAATGGTCTTGAGGAGCAAGTAGGTTAAATTAATAGGAAAAGGGGTATTGAAGGAACAGAGAGCAAAAAATCTGTATGATTATTGAAACTTTTAAAACTTGTGAAGAAAGCCATGTTACAGTGTAGTTGGAATAGTGGGGAGTGACAAGATGAGGCTGGAATGGTAAATTATAGCTAGATCATACAAGGCCTTGTAAGCCACATTATATCATACTAAGAGATTCCGATTTTATTTGTAGTGGGGAAACATTACATATTTAAAGAGTTATCACAGAGTTATGCTTTAGTAACATGACAGGTTGAAGTATAAAAGTGGGATTTTGATTGTCAAAGGGAAAGTCTAGGAATATTGACACCAGTTTAGAAGCAAGAATTAAGGGCTTGAATTTCAGTGGTAGTGAGGTTGGATAGGTAGAGCCACATTTTCTGGACATGTTTGAAATTAAATGGGCAGAATTTGTGGACTGACGGGATACAGTGAATGAAGGGTACAACTTGATGCATAAGGTTTCTAATTTAACGAATGGGTATGTAATAGATCACCATTAAGAGACTGAGATTACAAAAAGTGGTTTGCCAGGATAAGGGTAATAAATTGTGAATATGTTGAACTGGTGTTGCCTGTGGGATTACCAGGTGATGGCATGCAGGCAGTACTTGAAAATGTGGGTCTGGAGCTCAGATATGTGTGGAACATGGCAGTTTGGAGGTCATGGATGTGTAGTATTAGTTGAAACCTGAAACGAATGCGATGACCAGAGAAAATATCAAGAACACAAGAAAAGGCAAGACTGAAAATGTCTTCCTAGAGAACACCCTGGTTTAATGAGGGAAAGGAAAAGACAAGAACAGTGAGAAAAATGTCAGAGGGAATGGTGTTACTAAAGGATGGTTCAGGAAGGAGAGACCAATGAGGTCACGTAAGATGGACACTGAAAGATAGGCTGTTAAATTTGACAGTTCATTGTTGAATTTTGCTAGCACAATTTAGTAGAAAGTTACAAACAGATGCTGAATTGCAATTACATGTATTACTAGTTAGGCAGTAATGGGGTATGTAAAAAACAATATAATCCACTCTCAGATTAATTAAAGGGAAGGGCACTTATTGACTGCTTACCATTGAACTTGGTACTTTTCAAGTATTATCTCATTTAATCCTCACAATAGCCTTATGAAATATGTGATTTCTATTTTGTGAATGAAAATGTTGAGACTGAAAGCAGTAAACTAATTTATCCAGGGTCACAGAGCTTGAAAATATCAGAGTGGGGCACTAACCAAGTTCTTTCTGATTTCAAAGCCCATGCTCTTTACACTACGTTTGATTTCCACCCAGTAGCTTACAGCATGCCAAGTTGAAGGGAGACTGTGTGTGAATCTTATTTTTGTTTTAACAGGAGGGGAGAGTAAAACATATTATGAGCCTAATGAAAAGACCTAATGAGGCAAGAGAGACTAATAGTAAAAGAGTGGACATAGTTGATGAAATGAATTCCTATCAAGGGACAAGATATATGAAAGGCACAGAAAAAGAGATTAGTCTGTAAGAAGTAGAGATAGCTCTTGTGAGAGAGGTAGAAGATTTCATAGAGGAATATGTAAGTCAATTTAAAGATAGAAGGGAGGAAATCTCTCTCCACTTTTCTATCTCACAGCTAACTCAGAGTTGGCTCTTACAATACCTATGAACTTTTTAGGCTGGTTACACAGCCTAAAGACTGAAATGATTTTGGTGTATTTAGCCACACGTAACTGTCTTATTAATGCTGGTGTGACCACAAGTGACAGAGTAACTGAAATGGATTGCCTTCTCTTTTCTAGAGTTCAGTTAAACACTTCTTAGTGTATTTTCAATCAACTGGAGATTGATTGGTTTCATAAATTTTGGTTAAATGCAAATTCTTTCTTCTTTCATTTTACTAGTAATTATTTTATTCAGCCAGTTTATACCTGAGATTGGTTTAAGTCAGAGGTCAGCAAGCTATCACTCCCTCCACCCCCAGGCCAAATATAGCCCACTGCCTGCTCTTGCATGACTTGCTCAAAATGTTTTTTACATTTTTAAATGATTGGAAAAAAATTTAAAAAATAATATTTTGTGACAAGTGAAAATTATATGAAATTCCTATATCAGTGTTTATAAATAAAGTTTTGTTGAAACATAGACATGCTTATTTGTTTATTATCTACAAGAGCTTCCTCTCTAAAATGGCAGTTGAGTAGTTATGACAGAGATACATGGCCTGAAAAACCGAAAATATTTACTGTCGGTTTCTTTGAGAAAAAGTTCGCTTGCCCCTGGTATAAATGTTGATTTTGAGAAGAGAAGAATAGACGAGAGAGACCATTTATACTAAATAAATATAGATAAATTCTTCATGACTCAAAAACCTTGTAGGTAAATCATTGTTAATATCATCACATAATTATCATGGCACTGGATGGAGTATAACCTTTCATCTTCTGTGTCATCGGACTCCTTTGCTAATTGGAAAGCATTTTATTTTGCAATTGCTTTTTTACTTCTTTGGTATTTTTTTTTTTGGTTTATTTTTATTTTTTATTTTTTTGTCAAGCAGCATTACTATCTGATGATCTATGTGTTGAAGACTTTTTTTTTTCCAGGGTATTATGAAAGTACAAACATTTTGGTTACATTTTGTTTTTGCCTCTCCCTTGGGAGGGTTAGAGGCATGCCCTTCCCCTCTACAATGCTCACCTTGTCCTTTAGTTGTGAGTTTACCCCCCACTAATCCCCTAACCCCTGGAGAATATTACTACCATATGAGCACCATAGCTGACAAGGATGTGGAGAGACAGGAACACTCTTCCACTGTTAGTGGGACTGCAGATTAATGTAACTTCTTTGGTATTTTAACTGTCTTGTTACTGTGTTTTTGGAACAAGTTGTACTCAGGAGCATAAATTTAAGTAACTCTTCTTTTTCACCATGTACCTTTCAGCCTATTCTGTGTGATCATTTCTCTCTGCTCCTGGATAAAATGTTCTGCAAATCTTACAGCTTTTCTTATTAACTAGTAAACAATTTGTCTCTTTTTCAAGGTATAAACATCTACACCAGTATAATATTAAAATTCCACTTACTCAATTTAACACTTCTCTCACTCAGCCCAGGCCTGATGTAGACTTAGAAACCTACAGTAGAAGAAGAATATAGTTAATATCATCACCTTTGTTTGAGTTCATTCTCCTTCACCATTTACTAACTGCAAGTTTTGAGCCAGAAGAAGGAAGAAGGGGTAAGGGGTCAGAAGCAGTCATCACTTGGCACAGTTGTCATCTGGGGTTTTTAGCTCTGAGTGTGGCAAATGTTAAATACTGAGACTCGTGGGTTTCTTTCATGGATTCCTCAAAGACCTCACAACTGAGGATCTCTCATTTGCAGTTTCCTTGATGAGGTCAGTGGTTCCCCTGGCTGCCTATTAATAATGCCCACTAGTATTATTAGTAAATCCCATCCTCAGTTGGGGAAAGGTCTTCTTGCCCCTCCAGGCAGACCCTTTTAGGCAGAATCCCCAAGATGATCGACATTAGAAATTCTACCCATTTTACAGGTATAAACTGTATCCCTGATGTATGCTTGTGTTTATCAAATGAATACCACTGGTCAAAGAATTAACCAGGCTTACCACATGAAAGTAACTACTGCAAAAAGCTCAAACATCTGCCTTAGATTTTTGTACTGAGATTTTCATATATAGAGGAGAGTATCATGGTAGTAGTATTAGCAATAGTAATGATAATGATATGGTGACAATATGTAACTAAAACTTCATTACTATTGCAAAGTACAGTTGACCCTTGAATAATATGGATTTGAACTCTGCAGCTCTATTTATATGTGGATTTTTTCAATAAATGGAAAATACTTTAGAGTTTTGTGACAATTTAAAAAATCTTGCAGACAAACTGTGTGGCCTAGAAACAGCAAAAATAATTAGTGAAAACGTTAGACATATCATGAATACTTAAAAGATATGTAAATGCTAGTCTATTTGATCATTTGGTACCATAAAATGCACACAAATCTATTACAAAAAGTTAAAATTTGTCAAAGCATACACACAAAAACACAGACTGTACATGGCACCATTCGCAGTAAAAAGAAACGTAAACACACATAAAGATGCAGTATTAAATCATAATTACATAAAATTAACTGTAGTACATACTATGCTACTGTAATAATTTTGTAGTTACCTCCTATTGCATTTGCCATGAGCTCAAGTGTTGTGAATATCTGCTTAAAATGCTGCATGACTGACACTAATCATCTCCTCATGAGCATTTGTCTCTCCAGTAAATTGTGTATCACAGGAAAAAGTGATCTCTTGTGGTCATTCTCACATATTTTTCATCATTTTTATTCCAATACCGTAAACCTTGAATAACACCATGGGACCCAGACGAAGTGCCACTAGTGATACTAGAAGTGTCCCCGAGAAACACACATTACATGACATTACAAGAAAATGTGGAATTTCTTGATATATTCCATGCATCAAGGTCTGTATTTGCAGTTGCCCATCATTTTAAGATAAATGAATCCAGCATAAGGGCCGTTGTAACAGAACGGAAGGAAATTTGTGAAGCCATTGCTGCAGCTGCACCAAGCAGGCGCAAGAACCTTGTACTTTTCGCAGAATACCTTTTTATTGAAAATGCAGCTTTTATGTGGGTGCAGGATTGCTATTAGAATTGCATACTTATAGACTCTAATATGATTTGAAAAAAAGTGAAGTCATTATATGACAACTTAAAGCAAAAGGAAGGTGAAGGATCTATAGATGGAGAACTTAATGCCAATAAAGGGTGGTTTGATAATTTCAGAAAGAGATTTGTCAAATTTGGCTTAAAAATGTCAAGATAATGGGAGAAGTAGCTTCTACCAACAAAAAAAAACATGAGGTGATTTCTCAGATGCCATTAAGAAAATTGAGGAGAAAGGATACCTGCCTTGTTATAAGTGATTGTCTACTCTGTGGGTGTCAGCACCCTAATCCCCACATTGTTCAAGCATCAACTGTAAATACAGAACTTAAGAAGTTAAGGTAACACACCAAATTCAAGTAGGCTAAATTGTTTAAGATGGAAAACAAAACTTTCCCTATTTCCTTATTCTGTTTTCTGAAGGTAATATCTGTAACAATTTCTTTTATATGCATTCAGAGATGTATATATCTATCAGTACATATTCTTTATTTTAAAATACAAGTGAATTCTGTTTACAAATGAAGATAAAACTGAATGTAATTTTTTTTTCATTTAGCAGTGTTTGAGAGCTCTTTTCAGAGTAGTACATTTAGATCTACCTCATTCTTTTTAATGGCTGTATAATACAATACATTATATGAACATAATGTATATAATCAGTCTTTTATTGATGGGCATTTAGACTATATCCAAGTTTTTGTTTTTGTAAGTAGTGTTTGCTGGATATTCTTCCATATACATCTTTGCATACTTGTGGAAGTATTGGATAAATTTCTGGAAGTAGAATTGTTAAGCCAAAACATATATTAGAATTTAAATTTTTGATAAATACTGCCAAATTGATCTTTAAAAAGGTTCCATCAATTTCTTTGAGTAGTTTGAAGGGGAAATCTTTTGTAATAAAGATGGCAGTGTGATTGATTCTCAGTTTAAAGCATTTAACTAGTTTTTCAGGTGTTAGAAAATATTTTTACATTTGACCTGATTTAAATCAGTAGAGAGAGAGAGTTATTCTTACTGAAAGGTGTTGAAATGATAATACTCAGTTAATTTCTTTTTTAAAATTTCTAGTTAATATCTTCAGGGTTTAATATTAAGAAGGTAATTTTTTTAATGTGGAAAGAAACTCAAGATGAAAAAAATTACTTACTTGGATCCCAAAATATTAATTGAAAAGGGAGAGGAAATACAGGCAGAAAGCTTACAGATATGATAGAACATTTGCATTCATAGTGCCTTCTTCTCCCCTTTATAAAAATTTCTGAAATTTCATAAACAGATGCTTTCATTTTTCTAATATACTTTCAAGATTTGTTAAATATTTGACCTATTATAAAATTAGTGACTCTCATTATGACACTATATACAATTAAAACAACATTATCTTCTAGGAATATAATTCAAAATATGTTGACTTGATTGAGGAACAACTTAATGAAGCACTTACTACTTATCGGAAGCCTGTTGATGGTGATAACTATGTTCGTCGGAGTAACCAAAGGTATAGTCCAATTAATGAAATAATTTATTACTAGTTCTCAAATATCGAATTTAAAACCGACTTGTAATAAATCATTATATTTTTAAGTTTTCTGAGTACTTATATGTTCTGTTTCTTATACTGATACAGGAAAAATATTAATGCACAGCACTGATTGCTCAAAAATTTCAGTGGCATTCATACCATGTTGAATACCCTTCCTGATAACAGCATTCAGATATACTCCATGCTCTCACCCCGATCTACTTTTCTATTCGTACTTCTTTTGCCAGTACTTTGAGAGCTAACAAACAATTATAGGTTGAATATCCCCTATCTGAAATACTTGATACCAGAAGTGTTTTGGATTTGAGATTCTTTCAGATTTTGAAATATTTGCATATATATAATGAGATATCCTGGAGACAGGACCCAAGTGTAAACATGAAATTCATTTATGTTTCATACACACCTTATACACATAGCTTAAACATAATTTTATACAGTATTCTTAATAATTTTGTGTATGAAACAAAGTTTGTGTTAAGTACTAATGTGTGGAATTTTTCACTTGTATCATGTCAACACTCAAAAGTTTCAGATTTTGGAGCATTTTGCATTAGGCATGCTCAACTTATATTTTTCGTGTCTTCACATTTCTACATTTTTATTTATGCTGGGAAGTTTTATCTCATTTATTTAGTACATTATTATAGTCATTTGTTTAATTAGCATATTTAAATGAGTCAGTGGGTATATTAGTCATCTTTATTATATTAGATTACAGCGTCCTCATGTCTACCTGCCTGTACACCTTTATGGACAACTGGTACACCATAAAACAGGCTGCCATTTGCTGGAAGTACAGGTAAATACGTAATTTGCTTAATTTAAATAGCTACATTAGTAAAAAAACAAAAAATCTTAATATTGCTAAAATACTGTCTTAGCAAAACCTTCTCAAAAGCAAGTCAGTGGCACAATTGCGTTTAAAGCTATCTGTATTGTAATTGACTTAGGCGTTCTATGTTTGTTATCTTTAGAAATATTAATGGCCTTGTTTGTATTTCCTGACTTGTGTGTGATCTTTTGAATAGGTGACTTATTATAGAGTAAGCAACCTAGTGAAGGTCTTAATCCTTTTTTTACAGTTTGTTGGAAAACTTCAACTCTCCAAAAACATGCCAAAAAACTGAGTTAGTTTCTTCCACTAATTGGGAAGTTAAACTGAACCTAATACAGATTCAGTTATCCTTGTTGAGCAATAAATTGAAAGTTGCTGCTTGTGAGTGCCTCCCTATTCTAATATACTTCACGGAATGTAACAGGCACGGGCAAGCAGTTGTTCTTTGAATATAGTATGTGTACTGTGTTTATGGCTGTGATTATGACTTGCAACCAGGTGTTTTCAATAAATAAAACCTTTTTCTTGTTTTAGAAATAGTTATAGAAATATTTGTATGTGTGTAAACAATAGTTATCTAACAATTTAGTTCTTTTTGTATCGGCATTAATCTCAAGAGCGCAAAGTTTTGTGTAAATATACTCTGTAGTTTTAGGTGTTTTTATATCAGGTCTGTGAAGATTGTCATGGCAGGTACCTTTATATTAATATTTGAAAATAAATACACAAAAAATGTAAATGATTTCCTCAGTGTCATTACCTACATAGTATGATAAACTGTAAATACTATCTTATTTTCTATTTTAAAGAAATAATGATAATTGTGACTTTTTATAATACTGCCAGGTACTTTATTAAGCAAGGTACTTCATTAAGCATGTTATATGTAATAATTTATTAAATCATAAACTCTTATGAGACAGATACTATTATGATCACTATTCTAGAGGTTAAGAAATCAAGGCATGGCGAGGTTAAGTAACTTGTTCAAGGCCACACAGCTAGTAAATGATAATTCTAGAATATGAACTCAAAACCTATGCCATAATGCTACTTCTTGAAAATTTTACATAAAATTATTTAGAATTTTAAATTTGCAAATATGACTAAAAGCAAACCTTAGGTTTTAAAATGGATAAGAAAATACATTGAAGACATATTGTTCATACGCTATATTTTATCTGTCTCTAGAATATTATTACAGAACTTTGTCACAACGTTCGTACACCAGATTTGGATAAATGGGAAGAAATTAAAAAACTGAAAGCATCTCTTTGGGCCTTGGTTTGTATTAAACACTTCTGTAAGATCTTCACAATTTTTACATTTTCTTTTCCATTTTTTTCATTAATAACATAATTAAAAATTATTTTATTTGGAACTTGTTCTTAGATTAATGTCAACCTAAATATTATGTTTATGTCAAAGACCAGATAAACATTAATTTTATTCCTTTTGTTTTCTTGCTAAGACAACTAGAACGTGAACTAGTTCCTAATGTTTTTTTTAATTGAGGGAATTTTTTGTATATTTTTTTCTCTCTCATAGATGGGGTTAAATTTATTACTTGGTAACTTTCCAAATCTCTTCAAAGAGTTATTATTGTGAATATTATATAAATGATTTATTTTCTTTTAGGGAAATATTGGTTCATCAAATTGGGGTCTCAATTTGCTACAAGAAGAAAATGTGATTCCAGATATACTAAAACTTGCAAAACAGTGTGAGGTTCTTTCCATCAGAGGGTATGTCATTTAACTTAGAAATCTTCCTAATGTATATATTGTTATTCAGAAATGAATGTGAGGGAAGAGTATTTTATGATTTCACTGTAGTCCGTAACTGTTAATTCACTAAAAGTCCTAATGATGTAAGATTTTTAAATCCATTAAGTTAAACATCTTAAAAAACTCCTCATTACTATTATCATTCCATTGTTATTGTGATATTGAAGTTTACATTGAAGGTAAACAGGGAAGGCATAGTATGTACAAATATTCCAGTACTCTAGTAAGCCCAAATATTCCCAATTTATACTAGAAAAGTTAATATGTCTTTTATGCTAAGACTGTATTGTATTCTTTTTATTTTGTTGTAATTACTATTTTTATTAGAAAGGTCTACATTTTTTTTTTATTTTTGCTAATTTCTGTTTTTCTCCTCTCTCTTCTCTTCTCTTCTCTTCTCTTCTCTTCTCTTCTCTTCTCTTCTCTTCTCTTCTCTTCTCTTCTCTTCTCTCCTTTTCCTTTTCCTTTTCCTTTTCCTTTTCCTTTTCCTCTTCCTCTTCCTTTTCCTTTTCCTTTTTCTTTCCTTTGGCAGAATCTCACTCTGTCATCCTGGATAGAGTACAGTGGCATTATCGTAGCTCACTGCAACCTCAAACCTCCTGGGCTCAAGCGATCCTCTTGCCTCAGCCTCCCGAATAGCTAGGACTACAGGCACCCGCCACCATGTCCGACTAATTTTTCTATTTTTAGTACAGACAGGGTCTCACTCTTGCTCGGGCTGGCCTCAAACTCCTGAGCTCAAGCAATACTCCCTCCTCAGCCTCCCAGAGTGCTGGGATTACAGGCATGAGCTACCGTGCCCAGCCAATTTTTGCTAATTTATTTTTAACTAGTTCTACTACATTTTTTCCCACAAACTTAAATAATTTTCAATAGGTTTTAAAGGAAATTCAGGTGTACATGTAGCAAATTAATCTGTGGTTGCTTTAAGAAGTCTCAGTTTAGGATTATAAATTGTGATTACTATATCTTTATATACAGGACCTGTGTATATGTCCTCGGGCTCATAGCTAAAACCAAACAAGGCTGTGATATTCTAAAATGTCACAACTGGGATGCTGTGAGGCATAGTCGCAAACATTTGTGGCCAGTAGTTCCAGATGATGTGGAACAACTCTGTAATGAACTTTCATCTATCCCAAGCACTCTAAGTTTGAACTCAGAGTCAACCAGCTCTAGACACAATAGTGAAAGTGAATCTGCGCCATCGAGTAAGTATGATGACAGGTTCATATGAAGTTAGCCATTGTTAACATTTGTATTTGTATTTTCAGAATTTAAATGTATTTGTTACGTTTCTAATTTACTTTTTTTCAGATAATTATTTGGCAATAATAGCATCTTGGAGAATATCTTTTCACAACACAGAGTATAGTTACCAGCCTATATTGTTCTCTCCCCTTGCTTTCTAAATAGCTTTTGAAAAATCCTGTATTCATAATTATATAATAAGCTGTGTGCCAGAAGAACCATTCTGTTTTTTGTTCTCAGAAAAGAGACAAATATAACAAATTTTTATTTGTCTATCTTCATTTATTACTCTTTTTACTCATTTTTCAGATATAGAGATTGCTGAACCAGGATATATTTTTTAAGATATGCTGTATTCACATATTCATTTTTGAGAGATGCACTGAATTTTAAAGCAATGGAATTATTAGGAGATAAAGCATCAAAAGTTATTACATATAAAACGGTTTGTGGTTTTTAAGCCCTGTGCTAAATGCTATTAGGTATATAAAATTAAGGCTTGGGAGCCTTCCTTTTAAGAAGATAGTGCAACATTTATGAGACTGTATTTCACCAAATCTAAGATTCCACAAATTATAAGATGCACTAGTATTTTGTATACCACTAAGAAAGAAGAAAAAAATGCTGCTTATTAAACTGTGACATACCACTAATTGATTGCAAGATGAATTCTGATCTTAAAATCAGAGATTCTGTGTGAAAATAGATTAAACGTGAAAAATGTGTATCTTCGAAATGACAAAATATAGAAATGCAGGTTAATTTAGGCTTTTCTTTTACCTTCTTTCAAAATGTATTTGAAGTAGTTTATTCAACAGAAGAGTTAAAAATAGAATAGAATCCTGTAGATGTCATTAGGCAGCTGGGTTGAGTCTTCTAGTAGAGTTGGGCACTGAACTTAGGTAAGTTAGTAAGTACCTAAGGCAAAATGGGAAATAAGCATAATTAGTATAAATGTGTATTTATAATAAAATGTAACATAGTTCTTTGTACATATGTTTAAGATTAGGAATTAATTTCTTATAACATTCTTATGATTCTTTGAAGAATAATCCACTAGGAATCTGTTGAATGAGCATCCATGGTCAAGTCTCTTTTTTTTCCCCCCTTTAATTTCATCCTGAATATTTGGAAAATCAAAAGAAACTTTATGTAACCTGTACCATAGTGAGTCTTATGGTTTTTCTGTGGAAATAACAGGAGATGACATAATTTTACATTTTATTCAAGTCTAAACTCTGGGTTTCAAGGAAGTTCTTTTTATATGGCTCAATAGTTTAACCCTTCATTTTTGAGTTTTATTCCCCCAGATGACTAAAAAAACTATTATGTCACTAGTAGTTATCATGAATTTATTATTTTATATGTGCTTTTATTAATTGATCTTTCAATCATAGGTATGTTCATATTGGAAGATGACCGGTTTGGCAGCAGCTCTACTAGTACATTTTTCCTTGACATCAATGAAGATGCAGAGCCAGCATTTTTTGACCGATCTGGACCCATAAAGGATAAAAATTCATTCCCTTTCTTTGCTTCCAGTAAACTTGTGAAGAATCGTATCTTAAATTCACTTACCTTGCCTAATAAAAAACATCGTAGTAGCAGTGATCCAAAAGGAGGGAAACTGTCATCTGAAAATAAGACAAGTAACAGGCGAATCAGAACACTTACGGAGCCCAGTGTTGACTTTAATCATAGTGATGATTTTACACCCATCTCTACTGTACAGAAAACGTTACAATTAGAAACTTCATTTGTTGGGAATAAGCAGATTGAAGACACTGGTAGTACTCCAAGTATTGGAGAAAATGACTTAAAATTCAATAAGAGTTTTGGTGTAGAGAATCACAGAGAAAACACAAGCCGAGAGAGGTTAGTCGTAGAAAGTTCAACGAGCTCACATATGAAAATACGTAGCCAAAGTTTTAATACAGACACTACAACAAGTGGCATAAGTTCAATGAGCTCAAGTCCTTCACGAGAGACAGTAGGTGTAGATGCTGCAACTATGGACACGGACTGTGGAAGTATGAGTACTGTGGTAAGTACGAAAACTGTGAAGACAAGTCACTATTTGACACCACAGTCTAACCATCTCTCTCTCTCCAAATCAAACTCAGTGTCCCTGGTGCCTCCAGGTTCTTCTCATACACTTCCTAGAAGAGCACAGTCCCTTAAAGCACCCTCTATTGCTACAATTAAAAGTCTAGCAGATTGTAACTTTAGTTACACAAGTTCTAGAGATGCCTTTGGCTACGCCACCCTGAAAAGATTACAGCAACAAAGAATGCATCCATCCTTATCTCACTCTGAAGCTTTGGCATCTCCAGCAAAAGATGTGCTGTTTACTGATACCATCACCATGAAGGCCAACAGTTTTGAGTCCAGATTAACACCAAGCAGGTGAGCAAATATGTGTTTAAAAATGACCAGTAATGGTTGCATTTTAATAGACTTAAATGTAAAGTATTAGCCAGGTTTTATACTGCATAAGCCTCATAACTGACCTATTATAATTTTTTACTATGGTAGGTTATAAGCTCCTTGTTACCCCCGATATGATTTGAAATGGATTCTTGCAGCTGCTAGGGGGGAAAAAGAAACTCCTATAAGCCCTGAAAATAAACATAAATGTTTTGCAAGGACACATAAGTCATAAGCTTTTTTTATTTATTTCTCGCTTCTGCAAGGATCGATTTTAAAAAGAAGCATGTCGGGGGAATCAGGAGCTTAAGACCTACAATAACAAACAACCTTGTCAGGTAGGTCAATTTAAGGCTCCAAAAGTAGACCTCTTTATTTATTTATTTTTAAGATAACTGAAAATTTCAATGAAATTATTTTCAGGATAAGTAGCTGTGATTATTAAGTAGGAACCTAATAAACACTAAATGAATTACTTGGTCCTCAAGACTCCAGGGATTTCTATACCATATTTGTATTATATCAAGCTGGTCAAAGTGCAAAGTTTAGATTTTACCTTTAAAAGGTATGCAATATTGAGCTTGATCATTGCAGAAAGTTCCATACCTATATTTTTTGTTGTTAGACCAAATGTTTCTAAATAACTTTCCTTAGTTTTACATTATTTATTTGCATTTATTTAAATGGATTAATATATGTCAAGTACATATGTTTCAACAATATATGTTAGAATAGTGTCTGGCACAAATTTTGTACTCAGCCAAAGTTAGCTATTATTGTCATCATCAGTAGTTACTTGATGTACTCCATCTGGCTCTTATTAAATTCTTAATAACATTAGGAGTTTTGTTTTAATAATGCTTAACACATTTAATAGAGAGTTTCCTGCTAGCAGATGAGTAATTATGTCCCCTGTTATAGGATTTAATAAATTATGCAGTAATGCCTCATCTAACTGGAACTCACTGGCTTTGGCAGCCATATCCAGAACAAAGCCAGGCAGACCCCTGAACAGCTCATTGTTACAAATAAATCTATGCAGTAAAGTTTATAAATTTTGAAATTTCTAAGCCTGTTACCTCATCTGGTGGAGATTGGACTAGATCGGTGGTTTTAAGCTTTTCTAATGTTTTTAAGTGGAGAAACCGTTTCTTTTAATTCACGAAAGGTTTCTGTAGAAACGCAATATGAAGAATAAATAGAAATGGAGCTACACTGGTTGAAATGGCAATTGGGAAGGAAAATAATCCAATAATTCTTTCCTCCCACTCCAATAGTCCTTGAAGAGTTTTATGGAGTCAGGTATAACAGAGTATAATTTTTTCACCTCTTTTATGAAATTCATAAATTTCACTTGAGTGGTTTTTAGGTGAAAATTAGGAGTTCTTTCTGCTATGATAATCTTCTTGGCTACTATTAATATTTATGAAGCACTGATCTTGTGTATTTTATGAAATAATTCTTTGATTTAATATTGGCTACATTAGTACATTTGAAAAGATTTGGTTTCCCAAACAGCGTTCCCAAATACAGAAACATGGAACCTTCCCTCGTACTTTATATATATAGCAGACACGAAGTAAATATTAGGTCATTAAGTATGAAATGTCCAATTTCCTAAAGTTGATCTCTCTGACATTTCACTTTAACACTTCTTGTTTTTTTGTTTTTGTTTTTTTTATTGTGAAGGTACATCCTAATTCTTTCAAAAGCATGTTTTGGCTTGTGATTATCTTCCAAAATTTTTTTTAGAGCAATTTTTGTGAAACCATGGATAAGTCAAAAATTCGTGTTATTTTTGAATATGAGTTCCATCATGGAGCCAATGCAGTACAGACAGCTAGAAATATCAAAGGAGTGTTTGGGAAGTGTGTGGCTAATGAACACACAGTACATCAATGGTTTGAGAAATTCTGTTCTGGTGATTTTCATCTTGAAAATGAGCCATGTAGGTGACCTGAAACCAAGGTGGATAATGATGAGCTGAAAGCTGTAATGGAAGCAAATCCATCTCAACCTATGTATGAATTAGCAGAAAGGTTTGACATTACTATTCCAACAATATTGGACCATTTGAAACATATTGGCAAAGTAAAGAAGCTGGACAAATGGGTACCACATGAATTTAAATGAACATCAGAAGAGAAATCATCTCGTAGCTTGCTTTTCTTTGCTGTCACGAAATAAAGGCAAACCATTTCTATACTGTATTGTTACATGTGATGAAAAATGGATTCTTTTTGATAATCACAAGCGTTCAGCACAATGGTTGATAAAAATGAAGTACTGAAACACAATCCCAAACTGAATATTCATCACAAAAAACTAACGGTGTCTGTTTGATGGTCCAGCACTGGTATTATCCACTACAACTTCATGAAACCTAGTCAGTCGATTGCAGTGGGTGTCTGCTGCAACCAACTGGATGAAATGATGAGGATGCTTGCAGTTAAGCAGCTGAGATAGGTCAATAGAGACCGTCCAATCCTCTTGCAAGACCACATGTTGCAAAAAACAACATTGCTCATACTACAGAAGCTAGACTTGGAAACTCTCTGTCATCCACCATATTCACCAGACCTTGCAAGAACTGACTGCTTCCAGGCTTTGGACCACTGTGTGCAAGGAAAAGTATTCTCAGCAAGCTGTGGAAAACGCCTTTTGTGGTTTCATTGCCACTTGGTCTCCAGGCTTCTTTACTGCTGGCATAAACAAGTTAACATTAAGGTGGCAAAATTGTGTCGATAGTTTACTTTGATCAATTGTACTGCTTCTTGTTTGCATTATAATAAACTTTTGATTCGAAATCAGACATTTCATATTTAATAACCTAATGTTTTTATCATGTCTAGTGCATGAATAAGAATCTATATGAGAAAGCTATATCTTATAGAAATAGCAGTGTATCATATTTGTAATGGAATCTCTAATTAGGAGTACATTGTAGAAATAGTATTTCATATGAGGCTATCTCTTGTATATTGTAATACTTATAAATGAAACCATTTTGCTGTCTTGTGTCTTCTGTGTTATATAAATCTTACATTGATAATGAAAGAGTAATTATTTACCACATGAAGAATGATAAGTAATTGATTTTATTTTTCATAAATACATTGTTAAATATAGTTAATACACATATCCTTAGGTATATGATAGCAAATCTAGCAGAGTCAGTGATTGCTAAGATAGTCCTTAGAACATATCTCTGACTTCTGAAGTCAGTTTCTTTTTTGTCTAGATGTTGAAAATTATTCTAATTGCACATTCTTTTCACCTTTACCTGGGAGATCATAACAGTTGTTATGTCAACTGTTATGTAACAGTCAACATTACTGGCGACCTTTTACATATTAACCTATAACAGCTATTATTTTAAAGTGTGTATGTGTTCCCAGTAAACAAGATGGCACTGCTTAGTCTTAGTACTTGACTAGCTACTTGTCTGTTATAAGGATATGAATGTAAGTTATTTCTTTATATGATTAATATTACAAATCAAGAAACTAATACAGTGGATTTTTTATGGTTTTATAGGTTCATGAAAGCTTTAAGTTATGCATCATTAGATAAAGAAGATTTATTAAGTCCTATTAATCAAAATACCCTTCAGCGATCTTCCTCAGTGAGATCCATGGTGTCCAGTGCTACATACGGTGGCTCAGATGATTACATTGGTCTTGCTCTCCCAGTAGACATCAATGATATATTCCAGGTATCATCATAGATTTTTATTGTTATGAGTTGATTGCCTGTTTTTTCCTATTCTATAACTGCTTACTAGAAATTATGATTTAGAGTGGACACTAATTTGGGGGAAGTTCCCCCACACCAAAGACAGAGCCTTGCTCTGTCACCCAGAATGGTGTATAGTAGCACAATCACAGCTCACTGTAACCTCAAACTCTTGGGCTCAAGTGATCCTCCTGCTTCAGCCGCCTGAGTAGCTAGGACTACAGGTGCGTACTACTGCACCTGGCTAATTCTTTTTTTTTTTAAAGACGGTCTCACTATGTTGCGCAGGGTGGTCTGAAACTCCTGGCCTCGAGTAGTCCTCCCTCCCCAGCCTCCCAAGTTGCTGGGATTACAGGCATAAGCCACCATGCCCAGCCAGGGAAAATGATTTTTTAAGGCAGTTTTGTTTAAAAAAATTTTTAGATAAAAATTATTTCAGCTTTTTCAGCTATTCTGTACTCTTATTTAGTATCTCTAGGTCCTTTGAACCTTATCCTTTCCTCTCTTCTCATACTAAATCAGTATCTTGTTTGATTTCTTTTTTCATATATTCTCTATAGAAATTTACTAAATTCCTAACCTCGTTTTCTGGTCATGATTAACTTATTTCTTGTTTTTTAATCCTGGATTATTTTTATCCCATATAAGGCAGCCACGTGGTGCCCAATGATATAAGGTAGCCTTAATCCCATGAGATACAAATCTCTAGGATAGTACTAAAAAATGCACATTTGTTTAGAAGTCTAACGACATTTTAGGTAAACACTAAAGTAATTATTTTAATATCCATTTGCTCACCAAGAATATGATAATGACTTTCAGGGTTATTAATAATTTGTCAAGTTTTGGTAATTTAACCTTCTTCAGTAAACTTTTCATTATAGGTTCATGTGCTCTAGTAGTTCTATTTTAAGTGTATTTCATTTAATTTTGCAAATATTCATAAAATGGATTTCTTTTTATAGGAGCACTTACCATGATTTATATGTGTTTTAGGTAAAGGATATTCCTTATTTTCAGACAAAAAACATACCTCCGCATGATGATCGAGGTGCAAGAGTATTTGCCCATGATGCAGGAGGTAATGCATCTTCTTTGTTCTTATGAGACTCCTTCTTCTATTAAAAAGAAAATTTTTAGTTCTTTTTAGTAGTATGACACTTGAAATTCAGGTCTGCCTACTTTTGGGCGGAATAACTGCCCAAAATTAACCAAAATAATTGTTTGAGTCAACTTAAAATTACAATTTTTTTTGTGAGGGACTTACATTGTTTTTCCAACTAAGTACTCAGCATCTCAAGAAAATAAAAACCAAATGAGTTGTTTTCCGTTTTTTAAAAAATAGTACGTGAAAAATTTATGAAGCTAATCCTTATAGGTCCAAGAAATAGCTGTTTGTGTGGAGTAAGGAGGGAGATAAAAATATACTTATAAATTATATGATCTTTTTTGGTATGAACTGTTATATTTTAATGAATATATGCATGTAGGCCACAGGTTTAATAGCTTTATAATCTTGATAATTTTTTTTAAGAAATGCCACTTTATACTTAGAAATATTACTTTTCTTTAGGCAAATATTGAGGATAATTGAAATGATGCATTAATTATATGATCTCAGTTTTCCATTTTGTATTTAAAACTGTATTAAAGTGATATAATTTTATCTGCTGACTTTTGTTATTTTTATAATTTACAGCAAATTATTCTTTTTTTCCCAGTTAAAGTCAGATTTTGAGTCATAAAAAATGTTTTATTTTCATTCCTAATTTCCCTTCCTTAAAATTTTATATAATTTAAGGCACCTTGAAAAATACCATCTTTATCAGATTGTATTTTATATTTATTTCTCTACAGGTCTTCCATCTGGAACTGGAGGTCTTGTAAAAAACTCTTTTCACTTGCTACGACAGCAGATGAGTCTTACGGAAATAATGAATTCAATCCATTCAGATGCTTCCTTGTTTTTAGAAAGTACAGAAGATACTGGACTACAGGAGCATACAGATGATAACTGCCTTTATTGTGTCTGTATTGAAATTCTGGGTTTTCAGCCCAGTAACCAACTAAGTGCGATATGTAGTCATTCAGGTAAGTGATCATGTCCTTTGAGATGAATCCATCTGAATTCGAATCTGCTCCAGTCAATTAAGTCATCTCCCAGCCCTACTGGTGGTCCCCTCTTGCTCCATTTCCACTACCTCTTACTTATTCAGTCACTCACCATCTCCCTGTTGGAGTGTTAGTATTTCAGCCTCTAATTTTGGTCCCTTCCAACTCATCTTTCATACTATGGCCTGGAATTAATCTGTATGCAGTTCTTTACTGGCTATTCATGCCCAATACACAAGACCTTTTGTGATCCTTTATTTCACCATTCTCCTATTTTATAGGTGGCATACTATTATTGATTGATTTTAAAGTTTTTGAACAAACTTCTAGGCATGAAAAATGTGTTTTCCCTGCTGTTCTCTTCTTGCCTCTTCTACCTCATGCAGACATACATCTGGTCTATTTAGCAAGTCCACCTCATCCTAAGTATCAGCAGTATATTGCTTGTGAAGTGTTCTCTGACTCTCTGAGTCACTGTTGACACTCCTTTCTCTTCACCGTCATTGCCCTTTACACATAGACCTCTTATGATAATTGTGATTATTATTACTTGGTTATTTTTGTCTCTCACACTCAGTAAGTTCCTTCAGGGCATGATCTGTTATGTGTTTTCATTTTTATATTTCTAATACCCAGGTAATACTGCTTTGTACAGTAGGCCCTCAGTGTGTATTCAGTGAGTGAGTAAATACAATGGACCTAGATTGTGCTTTTTTGTATGAATCAACAAGTGACATATATTAGCAATTTCAAATTAGTACATATGTGATTTAAGTGTTACCCATATATACCTTTCTTGGTGAATATCACTTAGCCACCCTCAGAAAAACCTAGTGATATCCGAAGTTCTCTGGTTTACTTTTCCAAATTTCTTCTTTGTGTTCTAATTCAGAGCTTCCCAACTGATACTGCAGCACACTAATATGCCACAAACAGGATATGGTTGTTCTGAGGTATTGATCCTTTCAATAGTTCCATGTTCTAGTGGGGCCTGGGTTTGACAAATCCCTGGACTAGGCACTTTCCACTGTGAACAAACCCTGGTGTGCTATAATTATTTTCATTTTCTATGAGTGAAAATTTTGGAAAGGTATTTGTTTAATGTATAGCACACAGTAGAGAAGATGCTATTTTAAATCATTTGGCTATTCATCATTTGTGATTTAGTTCCTGCAAGTTCTGTTGCTTCATTTACTCATTCAGTAAATGCTTATGAAGTACTTGCTTTGCTATGCTATTTTTTACTTATAAAACAAATAAGGGGACTGGCCTTCTAATACCCAGTCACAAGGCAACCACAGCTATTTCTATTCCATTTGTGATCTGTAGTAGGAGTGATCAAGCAGAGTTATAAAGTTTGGGACTTATGAGGGACTTAACTGCAGTCAGAGCGGGTCTCTCCTTGGCACAGCCATTGGAACCCGCCCCTCCCCCCAGCTTTTTATTCTAGTGATGTGAGGTATTAGATTGAGGAGCAGCAGGGCAAGAATAACTCTTAATTAGGAAATCAGTACAATTTACCTACTGATACCCATGAGGGGAGGGAGGCTAATTGAATCTTTAAACATTCATACACTCAATGTAGTATTTATTACACGACTACCATGGTTCAGACGTTGTACGAGATGCTAGGAAAACAATTGTGGGGGGGGAGGTCCAACAAAAGGACACTGTTTCCATTTAACGTACGTAATTATGTCATATGGTTTAGCATGTTTCACAAAAAAATACTCTATTTAATAAGAGCTATACTTAAGATGCTATTTTACTTCTCCAGATGGAATAAACTAATTATTTTTGAACTTTGCTTACCTAGAGGAATGAAATTTTTTTTTTTTAAATGAGAATGAATGACTTCTTTAGAAACAGGAAGCAATTCCAACAGATTAGAAATATTAGAAGTCATTACTGGTAGAAAGTTAGGCTGAAACAAACTAGTTGATAACTTTCAGAAGCATGTTGAGTGAGAAAAGTATAACTTTCTTACTATTACTTGTACAGGAATATTTTGCCATTCTCTCAGAAGTTCATCAACTAACGCTAAAATATTCATCTTCTCTTTTGTGATTATTCAGTATTACTGAGGAGAGCTACATTAAAAAACTGTTTTTAAATACATCTTTATTTCTCAAATCTTCTTTCAATAGTTTTTTTTTTAAAAAATCACTGTATAATTTAAGTAGCATGTTTCACTTTTTAAGTGCCTGAGAGATACCTAATAACCAAAATTTTAAAACTACGCTAAATTCATAGATCTTCTTTTTCCAAGAAACAGAAGCATTTTCTGTTTAGTATTATGTAAATAGTAATCTTAGGAAGTGCTTGGAGGTGAAATGAAGTGGTGATATTTCTATTTGTGGAAACCAAGATAGGGAGAGAAGAAGTATATATAGTTGACACTGGTCTGATTTCCTGGACTTTTAAAAATACAGCTGTTTTTCTCTACTCCAACAATGTATTATAGAGGGAAGGGTATTGGAGTAGCTTTCAAGAGGTCTTACCTTCTAGCTGAGTGTATGTCTTCTTTCTCAGAATCTGTTTTCTTTCATAAGATTAAAGCTTTAACTAATTTCCAACATTTCTTGTAGCACTAAGTTGTATGATTTTATAGGTTGCCCAATGTTAACTTCCTAAAAGGATAACCAAAAATTTCCTGATTTCCATTTGCTCTAATCACTTAGTGTAAGTGCCCAGGAAAATTTTAAATTAAGAAAGCATTTTAACAACACTTAGATGTTTGGTTGACTTCAAAATCCCATCTAGGAGTACCTTAACAGTGCATGGGTAGCATGGTAAATTTAATTCTAAGGAACAAATTGAACTTTAGATAAGCCAGGGAAGTGTGATTCTTATATTGGTACTTATTTAGTGGGTGGGTAGGGGGGCAGAAAGCAAGTCATAGAATAATACATATGGTATAATCCCATCAATACACTCAAAGAGCAAGAGAGAAAAAATGAAAATAGTGTAAGAGCTGAAGTTATGTGTATATACTATACACAGACACACATACACATACATGTATATAAAGCTTTTAATGGCACTTACCTATGGAGGTACATATTTAGGTGGGTGTAGGAGGGATGGAAGAGGAAGGGTTAGATAACAGTTTAAATTCTATGTACATTTTTATTTGAATTTTTTAAATAATCACGGAGTCTATATTTTTGTTATTTAGGAAAATAAAATCTTATTTATAATGTCTTTAGAATTTAATGAATTTCACTCTGAGCAATCAATTTCTGAGCAGTCTAAATTTACTTTGAAAATCTTCATCATGAAGAGTAATTGTTGAAACTGGAAAAAGAAATTACAAGGAATAATCTCTTTTTAGCATGCACAATAAGCATAGAATTAAGCCATTATGATGCTTTAATTGAAATAATTATTTTTTTCTTCAGACCTTCAAGATATTCCATATTCTGATTGGTGTGAGCAGACTATCCACAATCCCTTGGAAGTGGTTCCCTCTAAGTTTTCAGGGATTTCTGGATGTAGCGATGGGGTATCTCAAGAAGGCTCAGCTAGCAGCACCAAAAGCACAGAATTATTACTAGGTGAGTTTTCAGATTCACTTGCAATCATTAATAAAACTGTACTTATTAGTAGATTTTGTTTTTCATAAATACTATAAATTAAAGTTGTCTCAAAACTGTAGCAAGTCAATTTTAGTGAAGCAATTTAGCAGACCTTTAAATATTGTACTTGTATCAGCTACTGACATGTATCCTCTTAGCTGTCTGCTTTTATTAGAAGGAGTTTTGCTCTCCAAATGATTGGCAGGTCATGTGTAATTAATCTCAATTTTAGATCTTTAACTAGTTTAAAAACAAATTTCCTGAGTTATAATCATTTTTTATAGTGATATAGATAAAATATTTAACTTCACACTGAAATCTTCTTTTCAGGTGTTAAAACAATTCCAGATGATACACCAATGTGCCGTATACTCCTTCGAAAAGAAGTTTTAAGATTAGTCGTTAATTTGAGTAGTTCAGTTTCAACTAAATGTCATGAAACTGGGCTTTTAACGTGAGTAAACTATGTACATAAATAGTTTGTTCTGCTTGTTAACGTGAGAAAAGATGCTTGAAGCACTTCAAAAGTTAGACCACTTACTTTACATCATTCATTCTAAACTGCTTTGCATATCTGTGTGAGACTAGATTTTCTTTGTGTACCTCAAACAGAACAACACATGACATGGTAACAGATTGAATGCAAAAGCAGGAGTGAGAATCCAGCTTTCTTCTATTATGCCAGACTTTTAAAGAGATCTCCAAAAATGTAAAACAAAGCCACTTTTTTTAGTTTTGGGAAATAGTTATTTTTCATCCAAATGTTATTTATGTTAACATGTTATGGATTTTTTTAGTGAATTAATATTTTGAAATTTTCTTAATTTTAATTTCTTGCATTGTAGTTAATGATGGCTATAACCCACAAAAAAAAATAGGCTTTTGGTGGTCCTCAATAATTTTCAAGAAAATAAGGAAGTCCTGAGACCACAAAGGTTAAGAAAAATGAGCTTACATAAAACAAGTGATGTATTCTTAGTTTAATTTTTTCCCTGTGTTTCCTTTTTTCTCTTAATAGAAATTGTGGAATTTTTGTTTTTCTAAATCACAGCAGCATGGTAAAAGAAAATTCAGATGGAATCTTCACCTTTATTTACACTATTTAAAATAGTGATTCTCAGAAGACATGCACCTCAGAGTCCCTGGTAGGGCTTTTTAAAAGGTGCTCTGCATGCCAGGGTTCTACCGCAGACCTGTGGACTGGGAGCTCTAGGAGTTGGTCCTTAACCTGTGTGTCCCCCACCCAACCCGCAGCTGATTCTGAGGTGCTGTCCTAGCTAAAAGCCACCATTTGAAGCATTGAAAGATATAGACAGCACAGTCAAAGATATCAATAACTTTAGTCTAACTTTAAAAATATATTTCTATTGTAAAACTTAACTTGAAAAAGATTTGAATCGTCTTAGGCTGATAAACAGATTTTGCAATTTTTCATGCCAGTGAAAAAGAATATTTCTAACTTTACAAGAAGCATTCAGGTTTTGATAATCTTAAAAAAAAAAAAAACACCAAAGTCAGAATATCTAAGTGTGAGATAAGAATATTTAATGTTTTTTATTCTTCAGCCATCATCCCAAATACGTATCTAATCAATATCTGGAGGAAAAACTATTTTTAAAGTAAATGATACTTTAGAGGAAAAATAGGTACCTCATGGTTACAGTTTTTTATCATACCAGTCATTTCTTTCATTTTAGAATTAAGGAGAAGTATCCTCAGACATTTGACGACATATGCCTTTACTCTGAAGTTTCCCATTTGCTGTCCCACTGCACATTTAGACTTCCATGTCGGAGGTTCATACAAGAATTATTTCAAGATGTACAGTTTTTACAAGTAAGTAGAATTTATACTTCTGAAATTTGTCTTCCAAGAATAATCCTGTGTTTGAATGAAGTTAAAAGAGAGATTATGTCTCTAATACATGCTATTTTTATAAAACTCATTAATGATTTGCCATTTTTTTCTAGATGCATGAAGAAGCAGAGGCTGTGTTGGCAATACCACCAAAGCAACCTATAGTTGATGCGTCTGCTGAATCCTGACCTCATATTTATGATGTATATAGATATATACTATATATATTCATATTTGTGGATTTCCTAAAAGCCTCAGAAAATACTGACTGGGCAGCAGAGACAGGAGTATCTTCTGTACACTGTTCCAGCAATTACTGGTACATGAACAGTTGGAACTGCTGACTTTCCTAACCAAAACAACTTCCTTCTCTCCGCTGGTGAGCCCTTTGAGGGGTTCATGATTCATTACCACAGTTCTAAGACTTTTAGTTACCATTGTATGCAAGAGCCAAGCACTGAATTACCTACATAGGTTTTCTATTTTTTCATTTTAAAAGCATAATGACAGTGGAACAATAATGGAATATGCAGAAGCACCCTTCACAGTTGTTTCTGAATTCTTTTTTAGGGTAAATATAAAGATGCCTTGTTTGTTAACTAATTCGTGGAAACCAGGAATCAGTGTCTCTATGGCTGCATCCTGTTACCACAATGGGGTGTGCTGTAACTGCTGGTATTAGAGGGGGAACTTTTGGCCCTTTCGCGTTTTTCTTAATGTTTGTAACACTACTTCAGAGGTTTGTAACCTTAAAGTGAAAGAAGAGCTTCAACAACCCGGGACTTATAAGTTATTTTTTTGTTACTAGACTTGCATAAAGATTCTTATTTGTTTTCTGTCTCTTCAGTTTTGTTGCAATATGTTATTATAGGCTATTTGAACCAATTAAGGTTTTTCACTACAGTTCCTGATTAAAATCAGAAAATCAGAAAATCATTTTGTGTTTATTTGAAATTGTTTCCCATTTATAGAATGCATATACAAGGGCTGTCTGGAAAGTATCCAGCCATTGCTAATATATTTTTCATATTGCATGGCTGGATACTTTCCGGACACCCTTGTATTTTCAGTAAACTTCCATTTTCATCAAATTTCCATATCATTTTAAACAGGAACTTGAATAAGCACTATTAATTTAGACCTAAAACAAAAGAAAGCATTAAATAATACTTTAGATCTCCTGAGGAAAAGATAAGTTTGCCTGCAATTTACACATTCCATGGGGAAAGAAGAGCCATAGTTCCTTTTTAAAAATCATTAATAAAACATGTTATTAAGGTTAAAAATTGTAGTGAAGAGCCTTAAGTATCAAATTTTTAAGCAGCAGTAACTTAATCTTTATATCAATGTTTTTGTTTTGCACAAACTACATGCAGTTAATAGGTGAGTTTATGAGTATAGTAATTGCCTTTATCACATTTGTGAAGTTGTTTAGTTGATGAGGGCAAGGGTATTTTTGTTTAATTTGTATATGTCTAAAGATATTTGGAAATCTTCACAGGAATTAAACATATATGCAAATTTGTATATAAAAAATAGCATGGCCATCATCATTAGAATGCTTGTAAATGAAAGGATTATCTTTTTTGAGATCTATATATACATAGAAATAGAGAAAAAAAATCCAGCTGGACTGATTAGGGCCCTTTTTAAATTCATTGGTGTAAACCATTTTTACAATTACACATCAGTTTTGACACAGTCATAACACATTGGTTAAAATTTTCCCATGTTGCAGATCCTTGTTGTATTCTAGTTGTTCTTTGGATCTCTGTAAAGAACCCTGTGAACTAGAAAACATAACTCACAAGATTTTTTTCTTTCTTTTTTTTTTTTTAATTTACTGGCACTGAAAGTTCCAATTGGGATGAAGCGTTTCATCTCAGTCCGTAACACCTCTTTGACTGCACTTCGGTGAATTGTTCTTACGTGCACTGTGTAGCAACTTACATTATAACAAAGCAGAGAAGGGCTGTAAGCTGCTGCTTATGTTAAAAAGTGGTTCTTCAGATTTTCTCTCATAAAATCCAATTGAAGATAAAACAAATAATTTTTTAAACTTTATCACTGAACCCAGGTGTTTACTTAAATGTCAACAGTACTTCTAAGAACGTTGCCTGCCACCTTGGTCTTTGGTCTTGGATAATTAAACTGCCTTTCCAGGGAACCAAATGTCAGAGATACTAGACCAAATAGTGGTTAAAAACTCCAAAGGAACTAATGTAGTAATCTTATTCATAATGGGATTAACATATTTTAGACATTCATTTTAAACACTACCTCAGTTAATATAGAGTATAAAATCTGTGGTTTAACTCCTTAAAAATTAACAGTAATTTTTTTCCTGTCATACACCCCCCCCCATCCATTCGTATTCCTATACCCCACCTTGGTCATCCATCCTGAAATTAAGGCTTAGTTACTATTAATTAGCCTGAACAGGTTTGTTTGACTGTTACTTTGAAAGACATGTATGTATGCAGACATCATCATATCTGCCTATAGCACTTACTTTGGGGAAGACACTCAGAGCTTTGTGGTTATCAGTATACTAAAAAAAAAAAAAAAAGTCTACATAAATTTATAGTGCTATTTGGTTATCCATAGTTTCACTGACAGGTCTGATAACGTTTTCTTTGAGTACTTTTTTGTATAAAAGTAGACTTTATGGTGAAAAAATACATGCAGTGCCAAGTGATTAACTTAGGTGTTTAAAAGTATTAAATTATAGCAGAAAAGGTTAGGAATGGTGTCAGTGGTAATAGAAATAATTGAGAAAATTGTCTATAAATAATAGCTATTACCAGATAATAGAATACCAAAATAATGTCAATACTGTAGTTTTTCAAGATTTTAGAATTAATCTTAGTCCATATAAATTTGTACTATTGGTAATTACTGAATAATTTGGAGGAATTTGGGCAGTTGTGCTGGGTGTAAACTGTGAATTTCTAATTGTAAAATGAAATGTCATTTCAAATTGAATTTTTTTTTGAAATGCAGATTTCAGCTTCACATACTAAGCAAATACTAATAAGGAAATTAGAAATTTAGTATTCATAATTAAATATGGTCTGAAATTTCTTATACTTTTATTTCCTGTTTACGGTTAGGTAGATTTAGGGTGTGGGGAGTCTGTTCTCCCTGATGAAAGTTTTTCTAATAAAGATTAGTAACATAAGGACATTCCGTAAGACTGTGACATTAAAAGAGGCTCTTTGGAAGTATATACATTATTATTATTATAATGTATGCAAGTCCTTTTGAAATGATGGCTTTAATAATTTTCAACTCTTTTATCTAGAGCTTGAGATAATTAAAGCTGAATTTTTCAGGGCATGTCACAATGTCAAAGTGTTCAACAGTGAGATGTCAATGCTTATTTAGATTTGCCTACTGCTATTTATATAAAATTTCTTTCCATTCAGAGGATGCCTTTTATCCCCACATTAAAGCACAGATCATTAAGCAATAAAAACCAAATTGTCTGTCATTCAAATTATAACTGCAATTATTTTTGCATGGTAAGAGTGAGGTGCTAATTTTGTGTGAGATGAACTTTTGTAAACTACTTTGGGAAATGTTCTTTGGAAGTAAAGTTTTTTCCCCTTTAGTCCTATGCTTCCAGTTTTGTCTCAAATTCACAATCTGTTAAAACATGGGAAAAAAGAAAAGATAGAATTGAGACTTCTATAAAGAGAGAAGAGCTGTTTGGAATGCACAGACATTTCAGATTTTCCAGAAGGTTAAGTTGGGAAAGATCTCCATTGTCTCCGCATCCACAGAATACATTGTTACCATCTTAATTTCAAGAGTGTCATTACGGTGACAGTCTCATTAAAAAGCCTACCAGTGAAATTAATAGCGGTGCTTATCAAAGAATATTGAAATCTGTGAGAATCTTTCTAGGAGCATACTTTTTTTTTGCTTTTAGTTCCAGGTACCCAGGATATTTTTCATTCATAGTAGGTTCATATGACTCACAGAATATGGAATTTCCCCCCCCTTGGAATATTTTTGTAATGTGGGTGGATAGCTACAGCATTGCATGCATAAATTGCACATTTTGTTTTACTTTCTTTATAAAATATTTAATTTGAAAAATATAATTTATGCCAAAAAAAGCATACCTTACAATTTTGCCACTTAACTAGGTTGATTTAGCACAAAATGCAAAGTCTTGGGGCGGAGAGGGGGAGTGAAAAAAATTTTATAAATGTTGAAAAATGCCTGTCAGAAACCCTAAAGCTGCATTGTAAAACAAATGGTGTAAATTAGTTTTGAAAAGTGGTGATTGTGAAAAAAAATCTCAGACTTAATGCTCTCTAACCACGTGATTTTCTTTTTTTTCTAATTTAGTAATATGCTGCTACATATTTGGAGGTTCTGGTGTTTGTAGGTCACTGAACAGACATTGAAATCTGATTTATATTGTATAACTGTAACATAGAAAGAAAAAGTATTTATATATTTTCCATAAGAATATTTCATTGAGTTGTGTATAATTTAAATAAGATTTGTCCCCAAATGGTTTTGCTCACCTTGATTTTTTTGTTGTGGTTTTCTTGTTTTTGTATAATGTGTACAGTTTATGTCAAGGGCATTAAAAGCCTCCTGAAGCATAATCTTATCAAAGGGATACATTGTTAATAAAATGTACTTAAAATTCTTAAACTTGTGTTGTTTTATTTAAAAACTTAAAACAATCAGTAGTCATATGGCCTTGATTTGAATCATGTAAGTCTAATGCTGACACATGTGACGCCCAGTAAAAGTTACCTTTAGGGACCACAGACAGTTCAGTAATGTGCAGAGCAGCTGTTGCAAATGTTTTAAAATAACACTTCCTTAAACATCCTTTGTAATTTAATCAAACATCTTTACAGTTTTTTAAATCTAAAATCATTATGGAGTTGTATCTGTCTTTAAATAGAACCTCTCTGAATTTTTTGAGGAAAAAATATACAATGAAAGTGATGTGTTAAGGGTGACTTTTCTGTGGAAGGTATTTGAAATCTCATGCATAAACTGGCCTGATCAGATAAGCTAACCTGTAGCCACCAACTGGCAGGAGAAAATACCACAAGGGAAATTATGCAGCTGGTCTTTGAAAAAAGTCATAATACAGCTGAAGTTTGAAAAGATTGTTTAATTTTTAAAACTCTTCAGCATATAAAAATAAGGTAGTACTTCTGCATTGGGTTTTTATAAAGAAACTAAAATATACTAAAACTTTGTTTCTTCAGTGGTTATCTTAGAGAAATAAGACAACGACATATGTTTAGTTCTTCAAATTGCATATGCCTAGTTATTGTGTTGTAAAGACATTATTTTAACCGCGAATTCTGAAGACTTTCTATCTTCTGCTTTTGTTCCAATGCTTTAAAAGTTCTACCTTATGCAAAGTGTCTTTACGTGTTTTGTAAATTCTCTGAGATGAAAGCCAGCTTATCTTTCAACAGAGCTCTTAGGAGAAATGTTAGATTATTAAGTCTAAGTCAACTTGATTTTCTTAATAAATACATATTCTAGTAGGTAACCAGGTTGACTATGACTAACTAGTACGGGTTAGGTGTTTGAATGTAGCAAGTGTTTTCAGCAGGTGTGTGACTGTTGTGTGAAGAGGTTCCTGCCCCCAGCCTGCATCATCATGGTCCCCTGTACACAGCTGGGTACTGCATGCTGGCTGGCTGACGTGGGATTCAGAGGCCATTAATGCCCGCCCTGCCCACCACCCAAATGATCTGATATTTCTAAGGAATTTCTTAAAATGTGATTTTAGGTGCATTTAACAGTATTGTGACCACATTAGAAAAAAACAGCTCATTTAGAGAAATGCAAATATACCCATGCATCATATGATTTGCTTCAAAGTAATGTAAGGAGGGAGCGTGAACAAGCATATGGATGGGGCTGAAACAGCCAGGTTAGGGTTAACCCTAACCCTAACCCTAACCCTAACCCTAACCCTAACCCTAACCCTAACCCTGGCTGCTGGGGCTGGTAAGAGTACAGACAGGTTTCTTAAACTGTTCTACTTTTGTGTGTGTTTGAAATTCTCCATAATGTGTTTTTTTCAATCCTGATACTTCTGACACATGACTATAAATTTCAGTTTCTGAATAACTCTTTTTAAAGAAATGTTAAGATGGCATATCAAGTTGAAAACTAAGGTTTTAAATACTGATTTCTTTGGTTATGAACATTGGAGAGGAATGTTTACAGCCAAAGCTTCAAGTCATAGTGATATTGTAAACACAAATTCATGTAGCCCAGTGTTTCCTGTTGGTATGTTGTTATATTTCAGAAAGACTCCATTTGATTTAGACCAGTGATTCTCAAAGTTTACTGTGTATCTGAATGCCTAGTAGCATGGAAAATATAGATTCCTGGTCCCATGTCCTAAAGATTCTGATTAGGAAGTTTGGAGTGGTACCTGGGAATTTAGTGAGTCCATGAGGTGATTTATCAACTATGCTGAATAACTGTGAGATTTTCATTTCATTGAGGTAGATAAAACACAAAATAATGTGATGGTGAAATGTTTTAATTAAGGCTTATTGCAATAGCAAAGGTTCAAGGCTTTGTGGATTATTTTTTAAACAATCTATAAGAAAAATACCATGTACAAATCAGTCATCAATGTCATTGACATTTCTGAGTACGAGTTTCAAATGAAATATATTGCATCATGAAAAAGGAGTGTAAATAAATAGGATAAATGACGAGTATACTGGCCCCAAAGTCTTCTCACAACTATTAGAGTAATCAGGATACAGCTCTGTACTATATTAGGAGCACATAACCAGTTTTTCCAGCAGAATACTTAGTTATATGGTAAGGAAAAAGTTGAAAAGCTTCAACCGAAGAACTGGTTTGTGTAGGTATATTTAGGCCACTTGACAGCCGCACTGAGATGTGGATACTTGTCTCTCTTCATAACGTTGAAAGGCACAGTGCAGGGCGTTTGGTACCAGAGAGAGGCGTGAGCACAGGCAGAGTCATTTCCACCATGTTGATGGCAGTCAGGAAAACAAAAAGCCCTCTTCCTGCTTGTTTAGAAATGTGACAGATAAACATTAGGAGTTGATGAGCAGAGGGAAGGAAAAGGAACTACATGTACTGAACGCCAGTTATGTACCAGGTGCTGTGCCTACATTGGTTCAAAGCATGCAAAGTTGCTGCAGAGCCAACACACAATTCCTACTCCACAGAGTTTTTTACAGTTGTATCTACATTGTGTCCAACAATGAGGTTTCATTTTACTCATTTTAGCATAATAGGAATATAAATGAGACAGAGATCTTGACCCAGACAACCTATTGCAGAGTCCAAAGGATGCCAAGTGAAAACCGGTCATGCGCATATAGTTCTTTAAAGAAGAGAGTGATCTTAAAATGTGAATGCAATTACTTGATAATATATTTTCCTTCTATTCTGAGGTAGTCATGAAAAATTCTGGTAGAATACTGATATGTACTGAGCAGGAGTGCAACTGACACTAGGAGTTTTTTGCCAATCTCATTCTGTCACTGCCATGAGCTTGACAGAAGAATTATGGAGATCTTACTGATTTATTCATACCTTTTACCTACTCGGTTAGGTCTGTGCCCCCTCTCCCCCCAAAAAAGTTAATTTTACTGCGTCAGTGAACTACACATTCTTATCCCTTCAAGGCAATTCTAAGCCTGTGTGGTCTAAAACACCTGTGACTTTTTCATTAAACTCAATAAATTTACATTGACAATTTTGCTCTAGTAATAAATCTGTGGCCTTTACAAAAGCTTTTAGTCTAACTGCTTTACCCTTAAGATACGAGACATAGGGTAAGTGTTAATGAAAATATTTGCTTGATAAAAACTGAACTTCTAAGACCACAGCCAACCTGTAGAGTACTGAGCGGGCGTGGTCTGTGCAGTGCTTCATGCCCATCCTTGAGTTAGGTCTACTGAGCGGAAGGTGAGCCTGGAACAAATAGCAGCAAGGGAAGCACATCCCCACAATCCTGCCATTTCTAGAGCAAGCCTCTTCCAAGGGGGAATGTTAAGTTCCATAGCTTCTGGCCTTGAACCTAGCCAGACTGTGGTGGTCTTACATTAATCAGACCTGCAAATAGTGGTAGCTCACTGGGATTAGGGCCCAAGGCACCTGGTGACGAGAATGGTGGTGCCAGCTCTGCTCCCCTTAGTGTCTGTGTAGCACAGAGGTAAGAAATGGGCGTGCTGGCTAACGGTAATGTTCACCTGGACCTAAAACGGTAATTGAGGAGAGGCTGCTATTCTCAGTCGGGGGAGGTGAAGCAAGACACAAGGGTACTGCCATTTGCATTTTATACTCTGAACAGGGTGGTGGCACTAGTGCTTTTGTTGAGAGACTGTCCTTCTCTCCAGACATGGGTGAAGCCAACTGGGACACATAATTCAAAGTAGTTTCTCCAGCTGGGATTTCTCCCAGGGAGTTCATGTAGTTTTTTTCTAGTGCCTTTAGTAAATTTTCAGGTGAGGTCATTAGTCCCAGCTGACTTTGTAGGGATTCTGGGGGTACTAGAGCATGACCACAAGAACCGCAGTCAGAAGCTGCCTGATTATAGGTGTAATTCTCAAAACAGATGCAGGTTCCAGGGCCAGAGTAATTCTTTTCTGTTGGAAGAAGGTAAAGGTAGGTAGGCTTAGTGGACTCTGTTTCTGTGAGTGACTTCCTAGTGCCTGAGGACTGTATCTTAGTCCCCTCTGGCTTGTTTACAACTTCGATAGCATCTGGAATGCAGTCGCTGATGCTCATTACTGTCCGGTGAGGGTTCTCCTGGAGGAGAAACAAAGAATATGTAAATAGGAGTGTGGGCACGCGCGCGTGGGTGTGGGCACGCATCGAAGTATATTGTATGTGAAATGCACTTAGAGCTTCAATTTTGTCCCTGTTTCTTCCTGGTCACAGGTTACCTGGAGGTGGTGTTGAAAACCAAATGATTTCCTCTGACAGAAGAAATCAAAGCTCCAATCACTTATTTCATGGCCGTGGGGAGCAGAGGGGGCTTTTACTTTGTTACATTTTCCTGAGGAGGTCTAGGAAAGTCTGGTTATTACAGCCCCAATTCTGGATTAGTCCTCAATAGCCATGTGGTGTACATACAATTTCCCAGCATTTACCTTGGATTTGATTAATGACAGGACGCTGCTCTTGTAAGGGTCTGGGATGTCTGGATAACACTTGTCCTTCATCCTAGAAAAACAGTGAAAACGAGACTGAATTTCACAATACAGTGGAAAAGTTAAGAGCAAGAACTCTGGGGTCAGACCCCTGGCTTCTAATCTCTGCTTTATCACTTAATTAAGCAAGTTACTAAACTCTTGCGTGCTTTAATTTCTTCATTGGTTATATGGAGATAATCACAGTACTTTAGTGTCCTCGCGAGGACGAAATGAGTTACTACAGGTAAAGCACTGAGATCGCTGCTAAGCACAAATACGAGCTATTGCTATTGAAAAGCTTTTGCAATCTCTTTATGTTAAATGGTTATTATTTCCCTTGTATTCGGGACCTGGAAAGCAAAATTGTGAAATAAATTATATACTCTCACCTCAGCCTTCTTTGTCCTTTTCAATTTTGGCACTATTTTTTAATATCATGCAATGTCATTTCTATCTTACTAAACCCCTTTCTTGATTTTTCTCAGACTCCTCCTGGCTGGCACCTTCCTCACACACTCACCACTGACTCTTCAGCTGGCACCCGATCACCAGGAGCATGACGAAGATGATCACGGGCACGATGACGCGAATCAGCATGTAGGCTGGAGGAGGGAAAGGAAAGGGCTATTCTTAAAGAGCACTTTTCCCTCCTCAAAGGAATAAAAATACCTTTATGATTGAGAGTAGTTTTGCATGTTTATCACTCCTCAATCGTCTATTTTACGAAAGCTTCAATATGAATTCTGCCTAACTAGGGGAAAAAACAAACCAACCAACAGGGAAGCCATTTGCCATCAATGTTGTATGACCCAAAATTGTTCTGATAGTGGCTCATAACCCCCAGGGCATATACATGCTCACTTTAGAAGATAATACCAGTTTTATCAGTTTTCCAAAACTGCTTGTACAGATTTACTCCCACCAGCAAGGTATGAGTTTTAGTGCTTTTATATCCTTATCAGCATTTGGTATTTTTCATCTTTCCATTTCAGCTATTTTCAGGCTAATTTTTAAAAACAAACTTTTGGAACATAACCTACTTCTATTCTCAGGATTTAAAAATTACTCAGTATGTCTACTGAGTTCAGAAGGAAATGTGGTACCAAATGCCCAAATACAGAAACACAAAGTACAGTTGTTGGGATGGGCGCCCTCTACCGCTGAACGCACTGCCTGCCTCTCTGTGCCTCCTTGTCTCCATTCAGTACCCTCCTGTCCCGGTCAGAGAAAAAGTTAAACCAATTTACAAAAAGAAGGAATTAATTTGAAAAGTACCAATAGAATGAACATTCATGCATAGTTTTTCAATTTCAATGTTACATTAATTTTTTGCATTTCTGTTCTTTTTTATTGTTTAATCATCCCAGCCTCATTTTAGCAGATGCCAGTCTGAGGTACAGTTAATTAGATGCTAGTCACATAATATTCTTTTAAAAATGTAACACAAGGCTGGGCACAGTGGCTCACATCTGTAATCCTAGCACTTTGGGAAGCTGAGGTGGGAGGATCACTTGAGGCCAAGAGTTCAAGACCAGCCTGAGCAACATAGAACCCTACCTCTACAAAAAAAAAAAAAAAATAGAAAAATAGAAAAATTAGCCAGGCATGGTGGCACTTGCCTGTAGTCCCAGCTACTCAGGAGGCTGAGGCAGGAGGATCACTTGAGCCCAGGAATTTGAGGTTTCAGTGAACTATGATGACACCACTGCACTTTAGCCCAGGAGACAGAGCAAGACTTTGTCATAAATAAATAATAAATAAATAAATAGTAAGTAAATGAAGACCTCTGTCAGGGAAATTGTAAATATTTCAAATATTTTCTTTTTAATAATAATCAATAGAGTTCATAGAGTCAATAGAGTCACAAGCCAAGGCTAATGAGATTTAGCATAAGGGAAATAAACGAAACTTAGGAAATATACTTAAAATAATTGTGTGTGTGAATATGTGGAATTTACCAACTGAGTAAATTCCAAAGCTGGAAGAAAAATAACATGAAAATAAATTAAAAATTAACTGCAAAATGGCAAGAGTGCTCAAAGAATGTAAACCATTGACTGAAGCCTTAATGACAGGGAGTTCTGGGCTTCGGCTTGGAGACCTGGGGCCGTGATTCAGCCTAGTAGTCAATGAGCAGCGAGTGCCGCAACCCGCCACGTGTGTGTCTGTCACTGGTCAGGGCACTCCAGGGTCCGCAGTCCTGCATGACGCGCCCATTCCTACAGCTCTGCCTTCAGCGAAGGGACCCTGCACTGAGGAAAATTGGTAACTTCGGGCAAGACTTGGGAGCCTATTTTTTCAAGGAGGAGAATCTTCTAGGACCTTCTATGATTCTCTCATTGAAGATGTTCTTTTGTCCTCCTTCCTCCATCAGTATCTATTTTCTCTCACCACATTCCTGTTCTTTGGATGTCAGGGTTTACCATGAGAATAAAATTTTCTATCAATCACTTCCTACCATTTTCCTCCCTTCCCTCTCTTTTTTTTGGGGGGTGGTGGGGGGAACGACAGATTCTCACTCTGTTTCCTGGGCTAGAGTGCCCCATGGTGTCTGCCTAGCTCACAGCAGCCTCAAACTCCTGGGCCCAAGTGATCCTTCTGCCTCAGCCTCCCAAGTAGCTGGGGCTACAGGCACACGCCACCACGCCCAGCTACTTTTTCTATTTTTAGTAGAAACAGGATCTGGCTCTTACTCAGGCTAGTCTCAAACTGCTGAGCTCAAGCGATCCTCCCACCCCGGCCTCCCAGAGTGCTAGGATTACAGATGTGAGCCACCACGCCCGGCCCCTTCCCTCTTCTTTCTCCATCTTTCAAGCCAAATGCATTTTGGAAAGATCTATCTCTTCACCTCGCCCTGACCCCAGGCAAATATGCAAACACGGAGTTTGGGAACAAGCATTCATGCCCGTTCCCCATCCCCATCCCCCGATCCTATTTGTCCCTGGAGGCCCCACCAAAGTCAGGAAGCAATTCGTTTGCCACTGAGGGAAACCAGCCAGGAGGAAGGCTGAATGCGCAGGGCAAGTGTGTCGAGAAGACCACACCTCTCTTCTCCAGACAGAAGCCTTGTGGTTCGGACGCCAACGCTAACATATGCTCTCTGTGATTTTCAAACTACGTACAGTATTATGAGACTGAGTTCCAGAGAAGTATCTCAGGGGCCCCTGAGGGAGGCAAAAAGAAGTTTCCAGGCCATTATGAGCCAGGTCAGCTTCACTTTTGTCTGTTTCGTGTAGTGCAACATTTTTTGTGAAACAGAGGGCTTCATCGAGAGAAAGAGGGTAGGATGGGAGAAGAAAAGTTTGAAAATTCCTGATCTAGACACAGCCTAAGGCAATATTTCGTACTTTGTTAGTTTCCCAAAAACCCCTAAGGGAAGAGTTTTGATTTGGAAGAACTCACGGTATTCATCCAGAGTCCTGACCTTCGCGAAAGTACCACGGGGGCCCTCACTGACACTCGTGTGTGGAGTGACGAGAAACTCATAGAAGGATTCCGGTTGTAGGTTTTCTACAGTGAATGTCTTTTGTTCCGGGTCGTCGATTTTGTATTGGCAACATACTGTATTATCTGTGATTTAAAAAAAAATGGGTTTTTTCCAAGAAAAAAAATTATTAAAAGCATAATAGAGATCTTGTGAGAGAGTTGGACACTAATATGCTTCTTGTCTCAGCACTGTCAACATTTTTAAAGCTTAAATCATAATTTCATCACACTGGGGACACTGGTAAAGTGTTGAGAAGATGGCATGAAAAGCAAAAAATCCACTAAACAAGGGACGTTAGTGACCAGGGACAGCGTACGAGTCTGCAAGGAACAGAGTTTGCGAGAGACTTCAGAATAAATTGTGATAACATTTAATAAGTCAAAAAAAAAAAAAAAAAGAAAAGAAAAAGGGGTGAGAAAGTTTCACAAGTGGCAGGCTTTCTTAAGGAACTGATGGTGGTTCCAGTGCTTCTGAAAATACCAAGCCACTTTGCCTTTTAAGTAAGTTAAAATATGGGCCCCTCTGCCATCTTGTTCACCCTACTAATTGGCTTAAGAACACCGTTTGATCATAAAGTCGTGCGAGAAGGGAATGCAGCCTGACCACAGGCAGAGACGGTAGCCTTTGTAACGATCTCAAATAATGGGCTTTAGCAAAAATAAACAAATAGATAAAAATACATGTCACCTGGAAGAACTGCCTTTTCAACTCCGGGGTGGCACTTCCCCGCCTTGGATTTCAGGTAGACACGGTACCCTTTTATAAAAGCAGGCTGGGATTCAGTGGAATAATTCTTCCAACTCAGAGTGAAGGAGCGGGACGTCAAGTTGTTCGTGACCACTTGAGGGTTGACGGAAGGAGCTAGGAAAGGAAGGTGGGGTAAGACAAAAGTCATGCTTTGGAAACCACGTCAGAACATTCATGTAAACTGCAAGTCGAACTATGGCCAGCAATGGAGGCTGTGAGAGGATACCCAAGTTCTGTTCCTCTAGAAGATTCACGCCTTGACGTGGTTTGTGAGTGCTGGGAAGGAGCTGAACAATCTTCTTGTTCAAGCCTTGCCTTTCACAGATGAACAAGTGGATACGCAGAGAGACTAAGTAATCTGTGCAAGGTCACATAACCAAAAAAAAGAGAGAGACTAAAAGTCTTTCTTAGACTTAAATTCTGTTCTTGAATTCTAAGTAGTATTTGAGAGAAGACCCAGCCAGAGAACCTGCTTTAGTGAGGGGCAGGAGGAGGAAGAGGACGGGTTATGTTCAAAGATGCAATGGAAGGATTTAAAGAACTCTAGTTCCCAGGTCGAGGCAATGCGAAGTTATCCAAGTGTCACCAAAACCATCTGGGAACGTTTATTCCCAGGCTTCCCTGAGCCTGTTTTCCCACACTCGCTTATACACACCAGTGCACACACCAGCAACCCACCTCCTGCCTGTCTCAGAGCCAAGTATAACTGCGGACCAGCTCCTGCCAGACGAAGAACACCAGAGAGTTGGTCTGATTCGTGTGAAAGTTCAGTCCCTGGCAGTCCAGGCGCAGCGCTACAGCTCTCAGTGGGCTGACACCCTGGTGCCAAGGAAGGCGAATGAGAGACGCCATGAGAGGGTCAAAACCCCTCACACTTCTGCTGGGATGGTGGTGACACTTCCAGGGGACAATTTCACAATGTGTATGAAAAGTCTTAAAAATTATAAAAGAAATTAAAAATATTTAAGAAGTTCAACCCTTTGACTCAAGTATTCTACCTCTATGGGACATCATTTAAAAACCATTATCATGGATAAGCACAAAGATTTCACTCAAGTGAAGATGACTCAGACAGGGCAGAAGAGATCGGGCAAAGGAAGAAAGGGAGAATTGGCACTTGGAACTGCAAGATACTTGACGATGAATTTTATAGTTTATAGGTGAAACACACTGTAATCATTATAAATTGTCCAACAACTGGTGAGTTGACATACGCATATAATGGGGCACTTGCAGTCATAAAGATGACACGGCTAAATAATATTTAGTGACGTGAGTAAAAAAAGGAGTTGACAAACTGCATACAGTAAGAGCCCATTTTTATTTAAAAGTGTGTATCGGTACAGAGAAGAGAATATCTGGGTATGCATAAAATATTAACTCTGAATATTTGCCTTGTGGTGGTAAAATCAGCAATAATTTGTCATCTTTTTTTTCGCTTTGTATTTTAATGGCTACAAATTGTCTTCTTTTATACAACATTTTATAAATCATCCTTAATGAAAATGTTTTAGGTTTGCATGATTGAAAATAATTTTAAAAACCCAATTACCAGAATAAATGGGACAACAAAAATTAGGAAAGGCAATGAAACCTTCCTAATCCCTAAAGCTAGGAGTCTTTGGATTGTTTGAGCAAGTCTGCCCCTGGGGCAAATTAATTGCTTTAAACTTACCCAGCTCCTGAGTGTATCCCGTTTTTTTCTCTAATAAATAAGCAATCCTTTCTGTAGATAACCCATAAATTCTGAAGTTGTATCGGATCCCTGGTCTAAAAGCATCTAGGGAAAAAAAGTTAACAACAGATTTTCAATAACACAGAATGACAATCTCTTTAACTTTGAAAGGTCAAAGAAGAAAAAAATACGTGCGTATTCATCTCCACCACCTTCCCTCCTTCCGTGAAGTCGTGGTGTCCTCCGTGTTGCAAACACCTGACCACACTGTCTCGAGCCCAGCAGAGCCTGCAGGGACTGGCCTGTACCGTGTCCCCTCAAGCAAGAGCTCTCAAACCTGCCCTCACCCATGTTCATGGAACTGGGGGCAGAATCAGACCAGACAGATACAACCATTTCAAACCCTCCCTTAACTCCAAATCCCACACCAGTTACTTGCCTTCTCTTTGCCCGTTAAAGCCCAGGGTCTTGAAAGCTGTGCTTCCCACTTGCTCATTTGCCCTCACACCTGCGCCCCTGCAGTCCACTTCCAAACCCCACCAGGCCACCGAAACCAGGTAATTCCCACACCTTTCCTCGAGCCCAGCAGATGGCGCCACCCTCCCCTCCAACTCAAGCCACAAACCCGGCTGTCTTTGACTTCGCAATCTTCGAATTACAAACCCAGTGTGGGAGGTGAGAGTTTGAGGGACACATGTTCTATTGAAACTAGAGAAGCTGCAGATTGACTCCTATCGACTTCATGTCCTAACGTTTCCCAAATCCACGCACTTCTCTGCTTTTGCAAAAGCTTTCTGGACAACTATTAGAAAGTCCCTCTGCTGTTCATCTGAAACCACCAGTTCAGAGGAACGAGTTCCTGAAAATTATGGATGCTGGTCACAGCCTCAGGCCTAGATATTCTCTGGAAAAGTAGATTCAAAGTTTAAATATTAAATCACATTCTTCTAAAATGTGAACTCCTAGCCCCCATGTTGGATTTGGCATTTCGAAATTATTAATCTATGAGGTTATCCAGAAATCCTAGTTGAACCTGCCACAAGGTGGACATAGCAAGACAGAAATAGGGAAGGTCCTTCTTACCTGAGCTAATGACTGTACTTGTAGTATTGGGACCTAGGTTCTTCCACTGGAGGTCACAAAGTGGATCCTTGGGATGGTCACACCACTCTACAACATAGCCCATGACATCTCCAGATTGGGGTTCCCAGGACATAGAAAATCCATCCTCTGTGCCTTTAATTCTTTCTTCTTCAACCTCTTCTGTACATAAGAAAACAAGAGTAATGCTTCAGATTTAATTAATTGTGAAGTTTTTTAAGTTTCTAAGGAAGAAAATAAACATACACACACTATCTGGCAGGTAAGAGCCCCACCATTTCAGTGGCTACAGGAGCTTGGCTGGGGATGTTTTCCTGCCTCGCATTCCCCAGCAAATAGTCTCACCTGACTCTCAGATGGCCCTCACCTTGGCCTTCTGAGCCCCAGCCAGACTTCAGCACCTAGAACAGGGGTCAGCAAGCGACCACCAGCGGGACGATTCTAGCCTCCGAGGCTTGAGCTAAGAATGGTGTCATGACTTTTTTAAGGGTTGTAAAAAACAAATAAACCAACAGATTATATAGCAGAGACCATGTGACCTGCAAAGCCTAACGAGTTTCCCATCTGTCCCTTTACCAAAAAGCTTGCTGACCCTTGACCTAGAACTATGTCTGGTACTTGATCTGCTTTCAAAAAAACACCTGTTGAATGGGTGACTAATGCAGCTTAATTTGCCTGCAGTAGTGTCAGCTGTCCCTGAACTTACTACTGCTTCTGGTGTGTTAGGAGTGAGAACTGAGTTGAGTAAGAAAGAAGGAAAAAAAAAGCATGTGCGTACTAAATCGGATTACAGGAGGATGTGCACACAATTGATGACTCAGGCTGCCGCTCAACATAGTTTATATGCCAGGGCAGTTTTCCTAACGTCTGATAATTGGAAGAAGGGTGACGTGGCCTCAAGGGACTACCGGCTCTACCACCAGGGAGTTTCTCCTGTTTCCACAGACTTACACTAAGAACTGATTTGCGTGTCTGCAATTCAAGTTTAGCGGGGCATCCTCTATTTTATCTGGCAGTCCTGGCTACAACTGAGCATTGGTGTGAAAGCATGGTGCTATCCATTTTTCTAGGGCATAAAATCATTATCTGGCTAGGGGCACCCAAAGTGGAATGTGTAGCCCTAAGTATAAGGTAGAAGCTTTTATATAGCCCACCGTCATGGCTTCCCTGCCTTCCTCCATCACAGAAACAAATCTCCCTCCCACTGAGGCTGACATTTTTCACTTCTCTTATTCATATTGACTAAAAATTAAATCCAAACCAAGGTTATAACTGTTAGCAGGCTGCTGCTTTAAAATTGCAAATATGTTTTGAGGGATGGAGGCAGAGGAAAGGAGTAAGGGAATCTTTTTTCAGCCATTCACATCCTAGTGTGAATTGGCTTAACCTTATTATTTTTTTTCATGGCTTACAGTGACTTTCTACACACAGTGATGTAGGAACAAGGGCCACTGAAGGAAAGCTAGATGAGGCATCACATGGGAAGGTCTGGAGTTCTGAAGGCAAGGTAGGGGATGGAAGGTATGGTAGGAACCCACAGAAAGAAAAGACCCCAAGCAGATAAGAGCACTGAGCAGTGTTACTCCAGCCTGGCCCCACGGAAGGCAATCTTTCTTTTACCTACCAGCTCGCCCAGACCAAATAAAATGCCCACTTTTCCTGTTCTGATCCTAATGAAGTCAGAATACATCTTCTTTCTTTATTATAGTTCGTCACAAAGCAAAGGTTAAATAACTCCTAAACCAACTCCTAGAGTTTTTTTTCTGTGACACAATACTAATTTCTTTCCCTTATCTGACACGTACTGGATAATTCTTTTATAAGAATAAATGAAACAAACACTACCTTCTAACACAGCTCACTTGACCCAAATTTAAGCTGAACTTGAATAATAGGTACAATACAACTGTCACAATCTCCTAAGCAGAGCCTGGAAAATTTAATAGCAGGAACTGAAGGTGACATTACTGCCAGGTTCATGAGTGACCTTAGGATGTCAGTTGCTGATTGTATTATGCCCATGTGTGCATTATTTCATAGCGTGTGACTGTCAGGGGTTTACTCTTTTTATGGCTAAGAAGGGAATTAGTGTCACTATTGATTTTGCAGGTAAGGTCATTCTCACCTTGTTTGCTCTTCCCCAGGCTAAGGGAGTAGGCAGTTACTATCTTTTATTCTACAAAGTTGGCAGAACCCCTGGTGAAAGATCATGCCAATTCTTCTTATGATCTCTGGAAACATTCATGGGCTCTTTCTAGGTGACCAAGACTGAAATATTTTTTACAACACAGTAAATGCAACTCACATTTCACAAGCCACAAAACCCTTAAATACTAACTCAGTGAGGACTGGTCTTGAATAAATTTGAAATCATTTCCCAAGTATGTTGAAGAACCCCCAGGACAGAAATGTTCTGAACCACAGCTGAAATCTCCTTTTTCCCACTGAGGGAGACCGTCCCACAGAAACATGTTGCCACACTTGGCCCATAAGAAGATGACAAACTGGTGGCTAGATATTTCATCTTTCCAAGTTCTTGTCTTCTCCATTTATCCATCGCTAGGTGACAACATCATCAACGTTTTCCTAGAGAATGAAAACAACCAAAATGAAAAACAAACTCACTGTTCTCAGGGTCTGCAGAGACAACGATGACCGCAGCAGGAGAGGCGCCCACGCTGTTGCTGGCTGTGACGCGGATTCGGTACGAACACCGGTCCAGGGTTAGTTCTGTGCCATTGGCCGGCGCAGGAATGGAGTGGTGCTCCAACCCGGACGGTTTGTCCAGATTTTCTATAACTACACTGTAGAACAGGATCTTTCCATTGGCATGAAATTTTGATAGTGGCTGAAAAAAACAGTGGTAATCATTTGAAAGTGGGTTTTACTTTGAATGGGTTTGTATAATTACTTTTCCATCTTTTATGTCCCTCAACTGCCAACACATACAGGCAAATTCAAACCGTTTAATAGAGAAAGTAACCATCTTAACCAAGCCTGAAGTCTGACACTCTAATCTAACTGAAGCTGAGCAGAGAAGAGGGTCATTTGGGGACGAGCTCCTCATGAGCACAGTGTATCCAGAGCAGCGTGACGGAGTCAGCAACCAAGAGGAAGGGAGACGCAACCTGCAAAATAAAAAGGCTGGCCGAGGGCAGAAGACCCAGGAGGAGAAACAGCAGCACCCTGGGGCCCTACAAGAGAGGCCTGGGCCTGGCCTCACCCCCTGCTCCAGTTGTGTTGTCCCCACGCAGCTGCTCCCACCACCCAGAGCCCTCCTCTAGACAGTCCTCCAGGCTACAGAGCATTTCCTGTCCACACAGTCCCAAGCCCACTTCTGGGGTCAGCTCCCTGGGCCTCCTCTCCCCAGAACACACCGTGGCCCTGGGTGTGTAGCCCTAGACCTGCAAGTGGGCTGGGAGCCGCTGTCTGCTTGGGGGGTGGGCAGAACCTGGACAGGGACTGGCACGTGCACACGTGTGTACACGGAGGTCCTTGTGGACCGTGCCACACTGCCGGGGGGAGGGGACGTGGGGCAGGCTGTGGGCAGGGGCCGACTCTCCCAGCATCGCCGTGCTTTGGGATGAGACCCTGAAGAATCCGAGAGTTCTGAATACAAACCTGGCCTTCCAGTTTGTCATGAAGGCATGTTAGGTAAGATAGAAGGATAAGATTTATTTTATATGACAGTTTTTTAGGTGATTCATAACATTTAAATACAAATAATATGAATGTTTAAATATTCCTAGCTTTTAAGTATGGTATGTGGTCGTACCTTATACCTTTATATCTACTTATACGTTTGTCCCCGGGCCCTGCAAAAGTGAGAGGTGGCCTGAGCTGCAGTCTCAGAAAAAAGTTGTCACAGGCAGAGCTGCCGTTGGCAGCGTGGGCTGCAAGGAAGCAGAGCGGGATTCCTCCGCTGGGTAAGGAGTCCCGTGGATTAGTGGAAGATCCCTCCCAGTGGGAGACTGCACTCGTCCACCGTTTCACAGCAAAAGGCACAAAATCAGACTTTTTGGATCTACACATCTTACCTTCCAGAATAAGGTCACATTATGACTTCCTGACTTCACAGTTCTCCAGACATCAGGAGCCTCTGAGGGAGCTGAAATGGACCAAGGAGAAGTTCTTAGTTCATAACGTGTATGTACAGCAATACACTCAGCCCTTCTCTAGGGCTGCCGGGAACATGACGATGACCTGGCCTAGGCGTGCCTCTCCCCTTTCCATGCTCTGTGACTTCTACCCACTTGTCCAGAGCCACACTGCTCCTCCTCACTAGGTGCACACAGTAGGTGCTTTATAAAAAGGGCAGCTGCCTCTGAACAGGACACTAACCTGAAAACATTTCTAAATGTCAAGCTTTAGAGCATCTGGAAGCCACCAAAGAATTTTGGAATAATTTGTCAGCCAGATCAATTCTAGAAGGTAAGTGAGGTGAGTTTCCCATTTTTGACTTTCTAGGCAGCAGAGCATTGCTACTTCTGTGGCCCGTCTGCAAAGGGTGCGTCCGAGGCACACTAATGTCCGTCTGTGATATCCCTGGGCTGCCACCCTTGCTGCAGCCACAGCCTGGGAATGCCTGCTTGTCTCCTCCACTGGGCAGGTATCATCCCACTCTTCCCAGCTCCTGCCTGCGCCTGGGTGGCTGCCGCCTGTAGACTGTTCCTCTATCACGGCTCTCATCACGCTGTCGTAGAATAGCCTGCCTCCTCGTCTCTCCATGAGGTCAGGGGCCTTGGCTCATCTGGCTATGAAACTCTAGCGTACAGCTCAGGGCCCAGAACTTCGTGAAAGCTCCACAAACCCTCTTGAATGAATAAAAAGCGAACTAAGAAAGAACCCAGAAAACAACCTGTTTAAACATCCCAACCTTTTCTTGTCTCCATCCCTTGCTCGGAAATCAATGCAAACCGATGGATTGATTGATTTTGCATCTGACTCTGTCCTTGCTCAATCAGCTTATCATGAGGAGAGGTCAATCTTTCAATTCAAACCAACTCTGGATATCTCTGTATGAAACTGTTTGAGGGATCTCATTTATACACAATAATAACTACTATTCATAGAGGGGCACCAGGGGCACTGGTTCCAAACGTTTCACGAATGTTCACTCATAAATCTGCATAACACCTCCATGGGGCAGGTACTATTATTTACACCATTCTCCAAATAAGGTAACTAGGGCCCAGAGATTAAGTTAATTGCTCAGAATCACCCAGATATAAGTAAAAGTGAAGCCAAGATTTGAACGCAAGTTGGCCAGCGTATGGGCCATTACATTAGTCCCCTTTAGAAGATGGATGGTCAATTACAGGCTCAGCTTGTATGACAAGTTCAACAAAATTCTCATTTAAAAAAAAAGTCTTAGTGATTGAAAAATAATAAAATCAATACAATTTATTTTAAAATCTTAAAGAGGTACATATTCTTTTTAAAGAGGTACATATTTTAATCATTGAATATTGAATCAAAAACTTCATTGAAATACCCAGGCAGAATATTAGACTCCAAATTCCATGCAAAATTTTGAGCTGATTTTTGCAAATGAGTGCTGCAATACAATTGATAGCACTGTATATTTATATACAACATATTAATAGTTTGTATCAGGATGTCATTTAATCCAATGTCTGCTCACTATGATTACATGTAAGTATGATTATAATACACAAAAACATCGAATTTTCCATCATGAGGCAAAGTGTTATCAGAGGTAAAACATATCTAAAGATTCACCATCAGTAGATTCATCTCATTTTCTTGTCATTATCAAAAGCAAAGTTAAGTATTTTCAGGTTTATTATACTATAATCCAAAAGAAATTATCCTTTCATCATCTTCCTTTTGCACATAATTTTACCTATTATGTTGTTTTTGTTTTTTGTTTTGTTTTGTTTGAGACAGAGTCTCACTCTGTTGCCCTGAGTAGAGTGCGGTGGCGTCAGCCTAGCTCACAGCAACCTCAAACTCCTGGGTTCAAGCGATCCTCTTACCTCAGCCTCCCAAGTAGCTGGGACTACAGGCATGCGCCACCATGCCCGGCTAATTTTTTGTTTCTATTTTTAGTTGCCCAGCTAATTTTTTTCTATTTTTAGTGGAGACGGGGTCTCACTCTTGCTCAGGCTGGTTGAAAACTCCTGAGCTCCAGCAGTCCTCCCACCTTGGCCTCCCAGAGTGCTAGGATTACAGGCATGAGCCACCATGCCTGGCCAATTTTACCTGTTATGTTGAAATGAATTGCAAAAAAACAAACAAAAAAAACCCAAAGCAAGACAGATAGTATTATTAAAGTAAAGATTCTTTAATAAAATACAGCTAAGGAATATGCCTCATTCCTCTCAGGAACAGGGCCTTTTGCAGCAAAGAATCTTGAGGAGTCTGCACCCCCAGGAAAAATTATTGGTGTTTCGGTGGGCATGAGAGTGGGCAGGGACCTCCAGGGAAGGTGGGAGGTCTGCTGGGCTTGACTAATGAGCCACAGGTGTGGATTCTGCTTAACCGCCCTCATCAGTACCAAATTAGAGTCACGGCTTTAAAATGGTCCTCACAGAATGAAACAGAAAGAATTCTGCCACCCTCCACTCACAAATAATAAGATGGAAAAAAATACATACATATAATCCTTCCTTTGTCAGCAAAATAGCCAGGATTTGAATCAACAAGATCTCGAAGTTGCAATAACAACTCTGAGAAAGAGAGAGAGAGAGAGAGAGAGAGAGAAAGAGAGAGAGAGAGAGAGAGAGAGAGAGAGAGAACAGACTGGACTCTGGTTAAGGGTGGAACTCTGGCGTCAGACTGAGCACACCCTTCCACTGACAGCACATCGGAGAGTGCTCGCCCTGTGCTGTGGCTGGAACAAATGACTTACTAATAATGACCAAGGTGCCAAACATCATTCCATCTCCAAACACAGCCTGAAGTTGTTTAGTATGAGACCAATGCCTTTCCTTGGCATTAACACTTCTATCTGTCCCTAGTCCTGACTTAAATAAAGGCATATGCTGATTCACATGGCCCCAGATCCAGTGGTAATCCAGCAATAGCTTTAGAAACCATTTTGGGAAAGTGAAAGGTAAGGGAGGAACTATGCAGTGGAAATTATACTCATGTCAAATGTTTGAGGTTGAGGTCTTCCTACACACTTTTCTTAGGCATTTAATCTAATTTTTTAAGTGCTACTCCACTTCTGTTTTAATACTTTCCTCCCAGTTTTTGGTACAACCAAAGGCTCTCAGGGAAACCAACCCATCTCCTGAGGCTTAGATCACTGGGGTAAATGCCAGGGAGCTGAACATACCAGCTTCAGGTGTGGTGAAGTCTCCACCGCTCCATTCACTCCATTTCCAGAAGTGGTTGGCGTCAGCACAGCGAACTTGGGCTACATACTCTGTGTAGGGATCCAGTTCATTTAAAAGGTACTTGCCATTCACCTTGACAGAGACATTGTGCTGCTTGATCAAAAGAGAGAAGAAAGAAAAAAGGAAACAAGAAGACAAAAGTTCTGGTGAGCGCATCTCACTTGCAAATCCAAACCAGCACACAGCAAATCCTGATTTGGAGTAAGACCAGCTCTTTGGAGGAAAGAAAAAAAATCTAAGGCCCTCTTCCCAACTCTAAAAGTCTATGATTAATCTCCTGGCCCTTTTAAAATAGATGACCCACACCCATTGAACCCACACAGAAATAAGTTTCAACTGATTTTATTCAGGACATAAAAGGGTTTTTGAAAAGAGAAAATTAAGCCATGTTCTTACTTGTATCATTTTTCCTTCACCGTGGAGTTCAACCTGACACAAAAGTGTGAAATAATCCCCAATGGAGTGCACCTTCCAGGTCATGATGGCATTTGTGGTGCTTACATTTTCAAATTGGACATTAAAGGGACTCATTGGATGAACTTCCAGAAAAAGAAAAAGAAAAAGAAAAAAAATTCAAACATAGATCCAAAAAGACTTTGGTAAGTAGACAGTTCAATTCTTCATTTATGTGCTCAGTATGTATTTTTTGTTCACATTTGAGAAAGTGACAAACAAGACCAGACTTACAGATAAGATGGAGTAAGCCAAACTACAGCTTTTCTCTCTCAATGATTCTATCAGACACATTGGACAAAATATAAAAAGAAAAATTAAACACAAGCAGGAAGATTGTAGAGGGGAGTCAAAACTTGGAGAAACTTTTCCAAAGAAGACAGAATAATGGCCAAAAAACATATAAAAAAAAAGTTCATCATCTCTAATCATTAGAGAAATGCAAATCAAAACCACAATGAGATACCACCTAACCCCAGTGAGACTGGCCTCTATCAAAAAATCCCAAAACAACAAATGCTGGCGAGGATGTGGAGAGATAGGGAC
>CAUYRT010096750.1:0-17217 GCA_963574885.1 Lepilemur ruficaudatus
GGAGAGATAGGGACACTCTTCCATTGCTGGTGGGACTGAAAATTGGTGCAACCTTTGTGGAAAAGAAATTGGAGATGCCTCAGAGAGCTAAAAATGGAATTACCATTCAGTCCAGCAATAGCATTATTAGGCATCTACCCAAAAGAGCATAAGACATTCTATGATAAAGACATCTGCACCCGAATGTTAATGGCAGCACAATTCACTATTGCTAGGTCGTGGAAACAACCCAAGTGCCGTCAATTCATGAGTGGATTGTTAAAATCTGGTATATGTTCACAATGGAATATTATTCAATTTTAAGAAATGACAGTGAGTTAGCACCGCTTATATTATCCTGGGTTAAGCTTGAGCCCATTATTCGAAGTGAGGTGACACAAGACCAGAAGAATGGACCCCACTTGTACTCGCCATCAAACTGGTATTGACTGATTAACACTATGGTTCTCAAATGGTGGGAGTGATCACTAGGGATTTGGAGGGTGAGGGGTAAACCCACATCTGAGTGACGTGGTGGGCACTGTGGAGGGGTGGGACATGCTTGAAAAGTAGTTGGGGAGTGGAATGAGGGGTCTCAATAGGGGAAAGGAATTCCTCTAAAACTGATTTATATGATTAACTGCACATCTTGGTAAATTCACTGAAAATCATTTCATTGTACACTTAAAATGGAGTATAGGCATGATATGTAAAGTATACTTCAATAAAGAAAAAAAAAATGGGAAAAAAAAGAAATTGCCACAGCTACCCCAACTTTCTGCAACAACAACAACAAAAAAAAAAGAGCATGAACCAACAAATGGAAATGGTTCAAAGTCCTTTAAAAACTTTGGTTTTTATCCTAATAGTGAGGAAATTTTAAAGGGAACAAAATTGAGGAGAGTTTGACATGGCTGATGTGTTAAGAATGGTTCAGAGGAAAGCAAGAATGGATAAACGAAGGCCAGTCCACATAGGACCAGGTGCCCACTCAATCTTATCTTTTTGATTTAAGAGTAAAGATGAGAAGAACTTTGGTTTCAGGGAGAAATAGGTGTGAAGAATGACAATTACATTTCTTCTCTATGGAACTGAATGTTTATGCCATTTCCTGAGCTAGGGAACACTGGAAGAGACTGCATATTGGCAGAGTTAGCTATAGGTTTAAACTTAGAGATACTGAGTATGAGGTATCTAAGAGACATCCAAGTGAGGAAATCAAATAAGATATTGGTTATACCTTGGGTGACCACAGGTTTGAATTTGCTTTGGACAGCTAAGTTCATATCAATTTTTTCAATGTTATAATTCATAATGCCTTCTTCCCCCTCAAAAATAGTTCTTTACTATAGGTATATGGCATCAAAGTTTGGTCAGAGTTTAATACACATGTGGTAGTCTTCTGCATCTAAATTTAAGTACTTGGGGTGGATATTGTTACTTAGGAGAGAGAATAGAGTGAGAAAAGAAAAGGATCAAGAACCACAGCTGAAAAGAGCAGTCCAAGATGGAGAACTAGAAGCTGCCTGCACATGCTGCTTTCATGGACAGGAAAGGAAGTGACAAGTAAATATTCACCTTTGGATGGATCATTAAGATGGAGCATTAGAAATCAACAGAGAAGTGACAGGAGGCACCTAAAGTGAAGGAGAGGGAATTAGGGTGACCTGCTTGGCAGGCTTGGAAGTACCTGGGGGAGGAGCCTGAACATGGGAAAGGGCCAGGAAAAGAGAACACCAGAGCTTCACACTCCCTCTGTGGACATTGCAATCTGAGCTACAGTTGGGTCTCTCCACTCCCACAGACCTCTGGACTGATAAAGGGAGCTGCCTAGAGATTGTGCAACAGCATTTCAGAGCAGGGCCCACTGGCCTCTGAAACTTCAGTGCCACAGCTGATGCCATTCTGAGGGACCAGACCCAGAATGCTGCATCTTCCTGGGGGTCAGCTCCATTGCTGTGACCTCTTTATTACTGCTGCCAGGCCAGGGAGGGAGGTGGGAGGCTGAGTACTCTTGTGTATCTCAGGAACAGGTGCTGCATGCCAATGCTGCCACTGGGGGACCTGGGCAGAGAAAAAGTCTTGCACCCTCTGCCACTGCTGCAAGCCACTACCTATAGCTGCTTCCTAGAGCCACCATCACTGCCACTGCCATCACTGCAGGACATGTGCAGAGCAAATGCTCACAGCTCCTGGCACCCACTACCACTACTAAGGTAACCAGGCCCAGACACCATGGCTGCTACTGCCAGGGTTGAGCAAACTCCCACAGTAGCTCATCTCTATGAAGAGGGACCCACCCTGCCCCCAGTCAAGTTGTAAGCAATGGCCTGGGGACAAGCCCACCCCTCCACACAAATATCCCCCAGCATCTGCTTGGATTGTGACAACCACAGGGAAAAGGGGAGACACAGGAGAGCTATGTGCATCCACCCCCTACTGCCTGATCAATCTTTCAGAATGGGCTCAAGTATGCATCCAGGGGCCTGGAAACTAGAGACTACATAACCTAGTCCACTACCACTGACACCTGAACATTCACCCAGTGTTTTGAGTTTCAGCTGACCCAAATTGCCAGCAAAACCACAGCGGGTACCTACTGGCATGAACCAAAAGGCAGTGTGCCTCTCCCTCTCTTCACTGAACAACGGAGTTCTCAGCAGAGGAGAACAAGTGAAACACATAACTATCTGTTTTACACTGAGGGAAGAGATCCCAGATGAGAAGAAGCAAGCATAAAAACTCTGGCAATGTGAAAAAAGAGGCTATTTGACACTGCCATAGGATCACACTAGCACTTCAGCAATGAACTCCAACCAAAAAGAAATTTATGATATGTCAGATATGAAATTCAAAATATAGATCACAAGTAAGCTCAATGGGACTGATGAGGAAGTCAAAAACCAACACAAAGAAACCAAAAAACAATTCACAACATGAATGAAAATTTGCTAAAAAGATAGTTTTAAGAAGTAACAGAACTTCTGGAAATGAAAGAATCATTTAGAGAAGTACAAAATACAATAGAAAATTTTTTAACAACAATCTGGACCAAGCACAAGAAAGAATGTCAAAACTTGAAGGCAAGTCTTTTCAATTAACCCAGTTAGTCAAAAACAAAGAAAAGAGAAGAAAGAATGAACAAGGTCTTTGAGAAGTACAGAATTATGTAAGATCAAACTTAAGAATTATGAGTATCCCGACAACAGGGAAAACTATGAAACACTGATGAAGGAAATAGCAGAGGACATAAACAGGTGGAAGAACACACTATGCTGTGGGTTGGCAGAATCAACATTGTTAAAATGTCTATACTACCCAAAGTGATCTACAGAGTCAATGCAAACCCTATTAAAATACCAACATCATTTTTCACAGATACAGAAAAAATAATTTTACGCTTCATATGGAGCCAGAGAAGACCCTGTATAGCAAAAGCAATGCTAGGCAATAAAAAAAATTGGGAAGTATCAATTTACCAGACTTCAAACTATACTACAAGGCTATAGTAATTAAAATAGCTTGGTAAGGCACAAGAATAGTGACATTGACCAGTGGAACAGAACAGAGAACCCAGATATAAAGCCATCCCCATATAGCCATCTAATCTTTGACAAAGCAAACAAAAACATACACTGGGGAAAAGAATCCTTATTCAATAAATGGTGCTGGGAAAACTGGATAGCCACATGTAGAAGACTGAAACAGGAGACAAAGAAGGAGCAATGTTGATCCAGGCCTGAGCCAGGGGGAGAGATATGGTCATTCTATTTCGTGAAGCAGATTGTAGGGAAGTTTGGACAGATGTGAATTTCAGGACATAAAGACTTAGGCCATCTTCCAGAGTCACTGAACATCCACAGCGTACACAATAGTGCCAAAGACATAGCAGCACCTTTATAAATGTTGGTTCATGGAGAAAGTGATTGATTTGTTTGGCTTCTAATTAGATCTGAGTTTTTACACTCACTGGGATAGACAGAACAATGGACCCTCAAGATGACCACATACTAAATTCCCAAGCTGTGAATATGTTACCTTACATGGAAAATGTAACTTTGTTTAAGTGATTAAAAATCTTAAAATGGAAAGATTACTCTGGGTTATCCAAATGCACCCGTTATAATCACAAGAATCTTTACAAGAGGGCAGCAGGAATGTCATAGAGAGATTTAAAGATGCTAGTCAGCTGGCTTTGAAGATGGATGAAGGGACCATGAGCCAGGGGATGCACGCAGCATCTAGAAGGTAGATGAGATGAGGAAAGGAATTCTCCTCTAGAGCCTCCAAAGGAAACACAGCCTAGTGTGACACCTTATTTTCAGCCCAGTAAGACCTATTTAGGACTTCTGATTCCAGAGAAGTTTGAGAATAAATCTGTGCTGTTTAAAGTCACTAAATTTGTGGTAATTTAGTACTTCAGCAATAGGAAACTAATATTAATATATCCACACACAGAGGAAAGCAAGCCGATACATACTGCTTCATGCTCTGAAATGATAACAATGACTCCTTTTCAGGGAACACTTTCTGAGTATCCAGGTGGCTGAATGCTAACTGGGGATGTTCCTCAGAAGACAATACAGGCAAATTCTACACATAAATTGAGATTTTTAAGCCAAGAAAGACTGAAAAATATGATTCCACAGAAGAGTTACTTACCTTGACTCACATAGCCAGGCATTGCCACGGTAGCAGTAGAAGCCACATCTACTTAAATCCCCATCAGTGCTTATTGCTTTCTACTGTCTTTTACTTATTGAACCTGTGTACATTACTCTACATCAAACCTGTGTACATTACTCTACATACATACTTCTAAAGAGAATGGACATAGAATTGACCAAGTAAAACCAGAGTTATGTTTTCACAGAATTTTCACTCTAGAAGGAGAAGTCAGATAATAAAGACCCAAAATAAATATGAAACTGCCAAGTAGTGACAATGGCCATATTGTGGTAGAGAGTACTGGAGGCCTGGAGTGGTCATAGAGGATCTCTGAGGAAATAAAAGTTTATGCCTGAATAAAAAGAAAATTCCAGCCACAGGAAAAAACATTTCAAATAGAAGGAAAAGCAAGCTCTGCAGGGAGCTGTGTGGTCACATGGATAGGATCTGCACTGTAGAATGCAACTCACTGAGTAAGACAGACGGGCAGATAAATTACAATTTTATTACAAAAGAATATGTGATCACAAGGAAGTTACTGATCTGAGACTCAATTTCTTTATCTTTAAAATGGGATGATTAAACATACTCCATTGAATTGCGGTAGACTAAATTAGACAATATTTGTGTAGATGCGTAGCATACAGTGGAGAGCTCATTGTAGACTTTTTTCCTTTGAAAGAGAAGGCGCGTAATGGTTACTCTGGTACAATTCCTTATTTCAAAGACACCCTCCTAAAAGACTCAAGGGACATATGGGAGTGGAGTCAGAGAAGAAGACCCAGGGGGAGTCACAAACTATTAGAGGAGAGATTGACTGTGAGGTTAGGTGGCAGTCAGTCATGGCTGGGGAAACATCTCTGTTCAGGGAGAGAGAGCTCTGAGATGAGAAATGCTGAATACAAAATAGCAGTTGCGCTGGTCAGGTAGTCAGAAGCATGGAGGAAAAAAGTATAATCTGGACATCATCCAACTCTAACTCACCCATTAAGAATAATGTCCTTCCATTGATTATTTTCCCAAACCAGCTAATTAAGTATGTCTTCACCCAGTGAGATACCATGATTGACAGCAACATTTCTTAAACCTTCAGCTGTTTAACAGTGTGTTTCCTTTATTCTAACATTTGGATGAATTGCCATAATGGATGAATTGCCGTCACTCTGAAATTATCTGAGTGCAACTTTGTGTATGTTGCAATGCCCTCCTAGTGTCTCTGGGATAGCAAGCAGCAAGCCCTTGCTGGTGAGCAGGCTGAGGTCACCAGCCTAATGGCACTCACAATGTTCATGTCAAGCTCCATCAGGAGGCACCATCACAAGGCCAGCTGCAGGAAACTTAACAGCCGTTCCTAGGAGGAGCGCCCAGAGCAGCTCCCCAGAGAAGCCAGAGAAACCCAGACTCCAAGGGGGCAAATGGGAGTGTTATTAAACATCTGTCACTTGTCAGATCCTCCAGAGGGGACGATCAGGAATGCAAAATTCATCAAGAAACCCTGTCTTTACTTCAAATACAGATTTCTTCATTGCACTATCACTGCTCAGCCAACGCAATCTATCTTCCATTCCCAGCACTCACTGAAACTGACCCGCCCAATGCCAGCGTGTTGTCTGCATCTCAGACACCTACAAGGGCAAGTTCTTGGCATTCCTGCCATCTTCCTTTCCTGTGCGTAATATGATAAACAAAATATCATTTTCTTGCCACTGTTTCTCTGTTCTATATTAGTCCCATTTCTAGATATTTACTTTTACCTGACCCTTAGATACATTGGTCTCCTGAGACTAATTTTGAGTCTCTTCCATTCTTTTTTGCATGCTCCTCCTGGCAACCCAACCATGACCATGCAACCAACTGCCAACCAAATGTTGAACACTTTTTCTGGTAGAAATGCTTGTGCCACCCCATAATTCACAGATGTGCACAGGTTGTGAATAGACAAATGAGCATCGGTTTTACTCCCTTGATAGCTCAGAGCATCAAAGAGACACTCTACATAAGCTAGTCGGCCATCTTGCAACCTAAATACAGACTCCACATGGGGCTGATAATGAATCTAGAACCACTTTACCTAAATCTCTAACTTATTTCCAAACATCTTAGCAATCTTACAACTTGAATCAGCATAAGTCTTGATTCCATGGTAAGAAAAGCATGTGTAACTCACACTTCAACTGGCATCTCCTGGTCCTTTGATACCTTGTTAAGATCAGCTCTAACCCTATTTCACATTTTGTAGAATGTCTAGCTTTTTCAGAGATTATTTCTAAATATATAGGAGTCTGAGGTACTCACGGTGACCTTTAGCTCTGGTTTCAGCTACTACTTATGTTATATAATTTCTAGATTACTTCTGCTTTCTATAAATGTCATTTCTAGTTGCATAGTATGATGTTGTTAAAATCATTCACTTGAATTTTATTTTCTATTTCTATCTGTCTTTCTCTCTCACACACACATGCACACATTTGTACACATACACCTTTATTCTTATATGGCAATTCTCAACACACTAACAATTGTGTCTATTAGAATCTGTGGTGAAATTTATGGGAGTTGGTTGTAGATGGGAATAGGGAGGTTAAGAATAGTTTTAACCTAGTAACAATGCAAAACAGTAGACAATCTTATTCTTAAATTTTCTTCTCTTGAGGATTTCTTATCCATGTAAGATGTCATAGACCAGTGTCTCCTTCATTCTCCCCACTAAAAACAACCTGAAAATAATGCAAAAGGAAATCAGTGAGAACTCTGACAGATGGAAAGAGAAGGAGACTGGTGAGGGAAGCCGGTACTGGAGGAGCAACCTAATGGCAGGGCATCTGAAGTCCCTCTAGCCTACTCAGTAAAGGAAAGCAATCCAGGCCCAGCTTCTACCAACCCCCAACCCAGCAACAGGAAGCAGTGCAGGTACTATCATTCCTCTGCTGGATTCAGTGAGGGTCCCTTTGACAACACCAGGAAAACTTGATAGCACCAGCTGTCAATTTCTGTCCTATTGTTGGTTCTTGATAAAGAATGAGTACCTAACAACGGGGCACAGAGTAAAACTGTGTGAACTTCACAAATTGGGTGCTCTGTGTGCTGCAAATTATGCCAATTATAGATCCACATGACATTGAAAGATAGTGGGGAAGTGTCAGATCTTCAAGTGATGCATCTTTTTAACTGCCTTCACTTAAGAATACATGGCTAAATGTGTAGATAGGTACTAATTCAAGGGCAGTGGCTAATTATTTGGCTAGGACATGTAAGGCTACTTGTTCCCTAAATGCAGAGTATTCACTACAAAAGAAGCTTGCAAATAATCAGGTATACAAGACAGCTCATTGCATGCGTAACATACTTCTTTCTTTAGCCATCCTTTCACTTGATCAATGGGTCCATGAGTAGAGTGGCTGTGGTGCCACTGGTGGGGCTAAGCACGGGTTTAACAACTTGGATTTCCCTTGCCAGCGCTGATCTGGCTCCTGCTGGCACTGAGCGCCCACCCTGCCAACAGCACTGCCGAGTGCTGAGCCCCTAATTTAACACCTTTCACTACCAGTTAGTAAGTTCATTGGATCCTTTCCATTATGGAAGAAGCAGGGCAACAGTGATTTATCTTCACAAGAACAGACATTTATTCTGTTTGTATTTGCTTTCTCTGTTTGAAATGCTTCTTCCAATACCACCTTTCACAGTGTCTTATGGTCCCTTCACAGCATTATTTCTGACCAAGGACTTTTTTTTTTTTGTAACAATATAGGTTTGCCAGTGAACTCATGCCCAGGAAATTCTCTGAGAGTACCACATAATTCATCATCCAGAAACAGACAGTCTGATAGAATGGTAGAATGTCTGACTGAAGGTGCCAACAACCTGAGAGTTAGGACTGCTGCCTGTAGGATGCGGTATACACTCTGAACCAGTGGCCAACATATATTGGTACAGTACTTGGGTGCAGTACCCAAGGGGTACTACCTAACAAGCCATTCAAAACCTTTTGACTTTCAATTCTTGTGACCTGGGGTTCTCTGGGTTTAGAGGTCTTGGTTCCCTAAGAAAACATGCTTCCACATGGCACTCACCAACAAGTCCATCGAGTTGAAAATTGAGGTTGCCTCTTGGATATCCTATGCTCTTCAGACCACTGGACCACTAAGTGAAAAATAAGATGCTGTCCTACGTGGAATAATTTATACCAATTAGCAAATAAGAATTGGGATGTTTCTACCAAATAAAACGATAGAAGGGAAACTATGTATGGAATAGTCAAGTTGTATGTCTGGAACCTTGGGGCCTGACTAGAGCACCCATATCTAAGAGTAAAACTTAACAGAAGGCAACAACAGTCCAAGAGAGACAGGGCTGCTGAGACCTCCGACCTTTTGTAAATGAAGGTTTACATCACCCCCACCTGGTAAAGAACCCCAACCAGATGAACTGCTGAGGGTGAAGAAAACATGAAATGGGTTATATAAAAAGAAACTACAGCCCATGACTAAGTACAGAAATTAAGACTATCAGGTATGCACATTTTTGTTAAATATATTAGTATATATCCATCAATTACTTCTTTTCTACTTTTCCTCTTCCTTTATCATTTCCAGTGCACTGTGTAAGTGGTGCTTACATGTACATTTCATCTCAGAGGCCAAATGACCATGCAATGCCACATCTAGAACTAACGGGAAAAATGTTCTATCTCCTGCAGGTGGTAGCCTCTCAGAGGGGCACAATAAATGGCGGGTCATTGTGTCTCCTCTTTTGCCTCATGACATTGCCATTGGATGCAAGTTAAATAAAGGCAGAAGTGTGAGAGTTGTTGCTGAGGCACAAAGGTGGACTGTGCCAGTCTTACCTGTTTATTTTCATTTCCTGCCCAGAGTCCAGATAGGAAGAAATGCAAGCAATGTGGCAGCAGGATTAAGGGCAGACAAGAGGAAAGTTTTCAAAAATAGGAGGTGGACTGAGGAGAAAGAGCCAGTATTGTAACTTCAGTAACGTTATCAGGGCAGAATCAGACTGCTGGCAACTGAGCCATGAGTGAGTATTTCAGCCCAGGCAGGAGATTAAGGTCCCTCTTTCAAGACAACTATGACTGCCATTCTAAGCAAGAAGCATGGTGCACGATGGGTGAGACACAGAAGGCTTGGCACAGTGCGTGTTGGCTGTAGACAGGGTGTCACTGTGTGGGATGAAGAAAGAATGGACGTGGGAGTCAGGTAGGTCTTGACTGAAGCTAGAAACAGCCACTCTGCAGGTGCTTGCCTTACTTGCCTGCGTTTGACTTATTCACATGCAGGTGAGTTCTATGTTGTATGAGTTCAAACGAGGTATCAGATGTGAATACTGGGCAACTGCTGGCTCGTGAAATTAAAATACAGGTGAGAGTTGACTCCATGGGGGTGGCAATGAGTGGACTGCCTTAGCAAGACTCAGGACTCTTCCTCTGCAAATCCAGGCACTTAAGAACAGAGGGAGAGGGATGGGGCACCAGAGATGAAAAAGAGAGATGCCAAGGAACAGACATGAGCTCACAGAGCAGGGTCAAAACAGCAAGAACTAACGGCTAGAACTTCAGGGGCAAAGTTAGTTTCATGTAAAGGGTGTGCACAGACAGAGTGCTACGAAATGATATTAAATTCACAGAAAATACCAAATCAAACACTTGGAATAAAAAAAAAAAATGGAAACTGAATTCCTCATACTGTAGAGCACATAGCTGCCTGCCCAAGCAAGTGAAATGGATTGGGGGAAAAAATAAAGATCCAAAAAGGCAACTGGGTGAATAAAACTCAATAGGACTGCCCAGAAAGACAGACGAAATGCACTTGGTGAGCCTTGGGCACAGGGCAGCTGTTGGCCTGGGACTGTCCCTGCTCTGTGGTGAAGGCTACGTCCATGGCCAGAAGGATTCCTGGACGCTGAGTTTGCATTTGTAGAGAATGTCATTAGCTCCACAAAATAGAAAAAGTTCCCCAGAGCAACTCCCCAGTCTTCAAAAATGATCAAATGGAAAGAAAGCATTTCAAGCTTCCTTTCACACAGACGTGTATCACACCCACTGTGCTCTTTGGAATGATTTCAATACAAAACGACAGCATTTGGCATATACATACACAAATTTCTCCCAAAAGCAAATAGTCCCTGAGTGTCTGCTGTTTGCCTGGTCCCATAGACACCTGCAGGGAGGAGGGGAGACAGAGAAAGCCACTGTACACTGACTGGAAGAAAAATGTGACAAGTACTTAAATATGTATAAGGAAAAGTAGAAAGAGGTAAGGCCACTGCAGATAAGGGAAATGGCATTATTTTTCGAGCTCCCAGTACATCTCGGATTACCCGGAACTGCCCTTTGCAGATCCAGCTGGAGAGGCTGTTTTCTCTGTCCTGCGCCGCGTTTGTCCTCCCTCCATACTCACCCCTTGCATCTGGCGGCTTCACCGCTGCATCCGTGTGACCCAGCATCAGCCAGTCCATAACCAGATCTTACACGGGTACTCGCGGCTTCACCGTGAAGTGATGCTGCAAACATCACCCAGCAGACCCAGACTGTTAACAAGAGATCAGATCTAGCCCTAAATAAACTTTTAAAATCTTTCTTCAGCCACGGCATGGACAGCTTTACATAAGCCACAGCCACAGGACAGGGTCCATAGCACCTTTGTCAGCCTTCTTGCCCAGGTGCGAGAACCCTGACTTTATCCTTGCTTCATGCAACGTGCTGGCTTAGGACCCACCCCAGGCAGCCGGTGCATTTGGCTCCTGTGACCCTACCGATGTCATGCTCCAAGCTGCTGCTGCCTGTTGCCAGAAGCAGAGCCCAGCAGGCCTATGACATCCTCTCTGCTCCCCATGGAAGCTTCAGTTATGCTCAGGGCCCCTGAGAGGTCCCTCTGGCTTGTGAGCACAGCTCATCCGTCATGGCTGTGTTTAGCGCAAAGGGAGGTTCACGGCATGAACTCCCAGTGCCATTCTGATCATTGGTCTGTGTCATCTCGTTTAATCTCCACGATACTCTGGGGAGGCCAGGAATGCCATAAATCATAGACTAGATTTCACATAAAAAAATATTAGAATAAAACAATTCACAGGCAGTTGGTTAGGTCAAAAGAAGCAGGAGTTAATATCTGTATTTTACCAATGAATACATTTGCTCAAAAAATTAAAACTTGACCAAGACCATGCCTCTACCAAGGTTAGGACAGAAACTTGACTCCATACCTGTTGGGATCCAGAGCCTGTAGATTATATTGCTGTAGTGCTTTAAAAGAGCTAGAATTTATCCAGCCATGTGCACAAGGACCCTATTAGTCCATGAAAAATGAGTAAGGGATGGCAGCTTTTTAGACAGTGTGAACCTATATGTGAAAAGTTCTGGATATCAGAAATACCAGATATATTTCCAAAGAAGGCCAGTTCTCCAAACCGAAGTATCCTTCCCTCCAGTTGTCAGTCGGCTAATGTGTCTACCCCATCAACTCCAATAAACTCACAACTTGTATTGAGTATTACTACCTGCCAACCGCTAGGCACTGAGCATGCAGAAAATGATTAAATTTTGTCCTGTCTGTAATGTTCCCACAGACTGATAAGAGAAAAAGATATCTTAACAAAAATGTTCACTACTGTCTATATGTTAAAAAAAAATTATGATAGCCAAATGACCAGAACATATTAGAAGCACAGAGAAAGACGTTATCAATACTCTGTAAATAAAAGGAAAGTCCTCATAGAGAAGTCAACATTTGAGCTAGTTCCCAAAAGATGAATGGAGTCGCAAGAGGTGCAAAGGATGCGGGCTCAAGGAACAGCAAGCTCAGAGGCTGAAGGTGTGAACAGACTGGAATCGCAAGGGTTCTATAGGTCAGATCCTTTTTCTCACCCCCTCCTGCCCAAGTGCACAGACTGAATGGGGGAAAAGGGGAAAAGGAATCAGTTCAGGCTGGAGGAGTTTTGGGGCTTGTCTCCCCCTAGACTGAGCCCCCGCTGAAGCTACTGCAGCCACAGGTCAGAAGCAGGGGTACGAGAACACTGGCTGAAGGTTCAATGATGCTGCTCTCTCCAGTTGGTCCTAGGCTTGTTGCAGCCTCACCCAAAAGCCCCCCCGAGCTGTGTTATGTGTACATGGGGTCTGACACAGAAACGAGAACACTCATTTCTCCAAGTACTCACGCCTTGTTTTCCTCTTCCCACGTCAGCAGAACCAGGAAGAGACAGCTGGTAAGGAATGACTTCACACCAGAGATCTGTCAAAACACAGCGCTTTAGCCTGGAGACTCGCCACACAAACAACTTCCCTCTCACCCTGTTTCAGTCCGGGGCACAAGGTCAGGTGAGGACATGCAGAGGGGGACTCTGGAACTGACACGGCTGAAAGCGCCTGGCAGAGGGAAAGATTCAGGAAGGGTGCTGGGACTGAGGAGGAGCAGGCTGGTGAGAAAGATCCATCTTTCTTTCAGTTTTCTGTTTTCTTTCAAATTCTTCACATCATCTGACTTCATAGCCAACACATCCTCCAAGGCCTGCTGTGGCTCTTTCTAAATACCTATTTTGTGTATGTCATTTTCCTTTCAGTCCAGTTCAACAAACGTTTCCCCAGCCCCTTCCCAAACCCAGGAGCTGTGCTGAGAGTCGAAATTCAAAAGAAAATAAGGCACGAACTCCATTCTCGTGGGACTCCTGATCTAAAGAGGAAGAACGCGACTCAATGCGGCATATTAATAAAATACCGTAAGTGCAACAAGAGCGTGCAGTCTCGAGGCTGGCGGATGTGATATGTGCACGGGAACCTCGGGAACCAGGCACGGCTGCTCAGGGGAGGTGCTTCCTGAGCTGTGTATTTAAAGAGAAGTGGGAAATATTTTTAGTACTAATGACATTATTGATAATGATAACTGCTCTCAACAGACACGTCATAAAGTGTTTATGCTGAATAACACTGCATCAACGCAAATGTGACAACCCCTATAATATGCGGAGAAATTAATAGAACCATAACCAAGTTAGGAAACTAAGCCAATTCTCTAAATCTTTAAGAGATCAAATAGACAATCATAAATGGGTTTTAGGAAAACAATAGTACAGTAAATAAAATTAATTTGCTGGATGTGTATATTTTGTACTCCACAATCTTTTTAAATGATTGTGGAATATTGAAAACAAATAAAACATAAGATTACATTCTAGACACACAGAGACCCCTTAATTCAATCTAAAAGCTAAAATTATATTAAACCAAAATACAAATTAGAATTAATACCTTTATGGGTCTTTGTAAATAACAATAAAACAAACAGAATTCTGATAGCTTTAACTAAGGGGCTAAATCAACTTTGGGATGATCAAGTGGGCCTGGCTATAGATACAATTGATATTTTAGGAATTTTTGAATATATGTTCATGGGGAGTACTGGTCTGTAGTTTTCTTATATGTGTCTGGTTTGGGAATCAGGCCAATACTGGATTCATAAACGAGACAAGTAGTATTTGTTCTCCCTCTGTTTTCTGGAAGAGTTGTCTATGACTGGAGTTCTTTCTTCCTTGAATGTTGATAGAATTCACTGGTGAAACCCCCGGGACCTGGAATTTCTTTGTGTCTCTTGTAAAGAGAAGAGTTGGATTTTGCTTTTTTTCAATTTGTGATGTTTTGCCATTTAATTAGACTAGTTCATTTACATGCCGTGTCATTATTCTGATGATTGGTTTAAGTCCACAGTCTCGCATTTGTTTTCTTGTGGCTTCCGTTTCTGTTCTTATGTTGTTGTTTTCCTGACTTTTATTTTTTGGAGGAGGGTGATATTCAAAACCAATAATCTCGTTTATTTCTTGTACTAATGTTTCAGCAACACCTCTTTTACTGTTTTGTTAGTAGTTGCTCTAGGGTTACTAATGCGTATTACACTTTCAGTATCTAGTTAGATCAATGGTGGGCCGCTCCACGCCTGACACTTGCCACTTCTGAAGCTTCAGCTTTCCTCTGCACTCCTCCCACCTCCCACTTACCACTTTCCAAAGGTGATAACTAAAGAGCAGTGAAATTTTATGTACACAACCCCTTTCTTTAGTGTTATCATGCCATTTTTATTTCCACACATAATAAATTCTCTTATACTATTTTTGTTTTAAGCAGTTATTATTTATAAAAATTGTAAGCAAGAATAATGCTTAATCTTTCATATGTTAACCACTTCTTTTCAATTTCTGTTGCCTTTCTTTACTTTCTGTATATCTGAATTTCCTTCTGATATCACTTCCCTGTGGCTTTAAGGACTCTATTTTGAATTTCTTTGATTGCAGGTCTGCTGGTGACAGATTCTCCCATTTCGTTTATCAGAAGATGTCTTTATTAACCCCTCATTGTTGAATGATGTCTTTAATTTGTACAGAATTCTGGATTGACCGACCCTAATCCACTCCAGCACATTAAAGATGTCATTCCATGGTGTTCTGACCTTCTCTCTTCCTGGAGGAGAAGTCAGTGGTAATTCTCATCCTTGTTCCCACATACATATTGTGACATTTTCCCCACCAGATACTTTCAAGATTTTCTCTTTATCTTTGGTTTTCAGTAGTTTGACTATGATATATCTAGAAGTGGTTTTCCTTGTATTTATTCTGCTTGGAGTTTATTAAGCTTCTTGTGTTTGTAAGTCAATGTTTTTCATTAAATTTTATAACTTTTCAGTTATTACTAATATATTTCATATTTTTTCTATATCCTTATTTGTCTGTTCTTCTGGAAATCATATTTGCACATATGTTAGACCATATGATATTGACTCACATAGCCCTGAGGCCATGTTGCATTTTTTTCCTATCTTTATTTGATTTCTTCTTCAGATTAGATGATTTCTTCAGATCTGTAGTCAATTTCAATATCTCATTTTTTTCTCTGTCTCCAATCTGCTGATAGAACCATTCAATGAATTGTTTCACTTAAGTAAATTCCAAAATTTGTATTTGGTTATTTTTTGTAGTTTCCATTTCTCTGTGGTGATTCCTGATCTCTTCACATTAATATTATATTTTCTTTACTTTTTAAAACATATTTCCTTGAGTTCTCTTAACACTTTTATGATTGCTGCCTTACAGTTTGTATGTTTGTGTGTGTGTGCACGTGTGCACTTGTATTTCAGCTAACCTATATTAAGGGCTATCTTGTGGTCCGTCTGTCTCTACTGACTTTTCTTCCTCCATGAGGAAGTTATGTCCACGTTCATCAGTTTTTGATTTTTACTAGACATTGTTAACTTGTATGAACTATGAATTTTGCTATCTTTCTGTGAAGAGTGCTGGCTTTTATGCTAGAAGATAGTTTGAGAACTGCCTTGCTGACCTTGGAATTGAGTAGGTTTGGTCTACATTTTATTATGGAAGATCTGTTGAAAACCAAATCTCTTTCACTAGCCTCTCTAACTTGGCAAGACTCAGCCTCCAAATGCTGTCTGTATTCAAAATCTTGTTAGAGTTTGCTTTCAGGTTTTGTTAGAGAGATCTAAAGTGTGCCTTACTTTGGAGTTTAATCCTCCCTTGTGAGGGAAAGCCTAAAGGCGTCTCAGGTGTCTCAGACGGATGACTGCAACATCCCTGAGCACTGCGTGAACACTAGTATCTCGTCCATTCTCCACCCTATAGCAGCTACATTTTCTAAGTCTCACTTTAAACTGGCACATCTTAGCTCTTCATTAAGGACTCACCGGGACTAATGAGGAAACCCCTGCTCAGCTCCCTACCCCTAGAGCCTGCCTCTTACATTCCAACACCTTTAGTTTCCTCAGACCCTAATATCTGGCCCCTGTAATTGGTGACACTGCTGTTCTCCGTTTGGACTTCAGCTCACTGCCCTGGTCTCAGGAAATTGTCCCCCAGACCTAAAGCTGAGGCCATGGTGCGGTTAATCTAACAAATTTCCCTTCTTTTCCAGTAGCCACCATACTGTTTTTAACAGTGATTGCACCATTTCACATCCCCACTGGCAGTGAACAAGGCTTCTAATTTGCCACATGACTTGCCAACACTTATTTTCCATTTTTATGATAATAGCCACCCTAATGGGTATGAAGTGGTATCATACTGTGGTTTTGATTTGCACTTCCTTAATAATTAATGATGTTGCACATCTTTTCATAAGTTATTGACCATTTGTATACCTTCTTTGGATAAATATTCAAGTCCATTGCTCATTTTTCTTTGAGTTGTTTTGTGTTGTTATGTGGGGAAAAAAGGGAGGCAAAGGGAGAAGGGGGACGCGGGTGCGGCAGGCCCACGAGGAGGTCAGCTACTCCTCCCCGTGGAGCCAGGTCCCTAAGATAGGGGTTGCCACAGAGGATAAGAAAATTGATAGGAAGTAAAGAGAAATAAAAGAATACACAGAGACTAAGGTATAGTTTATAGTTTTATATAAAAAGATCAGAATAATCACAGCGGGGAACTTAGGTGACTAGATCATTGTCTCCGTGCATGATCTAGCAATATGGTTAGATTCACACAGGTTTTTATAATCACAGGTCTCAATTACCAGTTGTAGGGGTTACACATTTGCATATCAGGGAATGCAGTTGCTAGGGGAACAGGATTATACAG